>MJUU01033693.1:7675-85268 GCA_002080025.1 Modiolus philippinarum | reverse complement strand
TTTCTCAAGTGGGAATAATAATCGGTAAACTTCGGTCGGAGCGGGTGTTAATTTTCAAGATCGGCAAACTTCGGACTGAGCGGGTGTTAATTTTTAAAGATCGGCAAACTTCGGGCTGAGCGGGTGTTAATTTTTTAAGATCGACAAACTTCGGGCTGAGCGGGTGTTAATTTAAGACATTAACACCCGTTGCTATGTATGGGCGGGGCTAACTAAGGATTAGTCAAAATTTACAAATGCAGCTTGTCCAATGAAATAAATGGATAATAAAAGAAATTTGCATAAAGTATAATAAAAGAAATTACAAAGAAGTACCGAGAAAGGCTTACTTCAAGTATTGATTTGGTTGAGTATACAAATACATCATAAGCCACCACACCCTTGTCAATCAAACACGCAATTTTCTATCCAAGGCTATTCCATAGCCTAGCGTATCGTTTTTATTTCATAATAACCATTATCCGATTTATATCATCCACTTATGTTTATAAAGTGCCCTCGTGTTTTCTAGTTAATATCAAAATACATTTGATTTAAAAAAAAATACTAAAGCTGAATATACGAAAATGAGAGAATTAGAAGCTATGAACAGAATAAGCGATTTTCACATAAAGAGTCGGGTATCCATAAACCGGTTTAACCATACGACTTGCATTTGCTAGTGCCGGTAACAGGTCCGGCTGTCCTGAGCTACTATAATTGTTAACGTTTGTCTTTTTTTTTGGTGTTCATCTTGTGCAGTGCCCATGTGAAACGTGGCATGTGATTGTGATTGTCGGCCATTGAAGGTGTTTCCTTTCATCTTTTGTTTATAATTAGATGACATATATCAACAGAAAAAAGATCGTGTGGACTGTTAGTCTCTGAGGGTATTCACTAAACCAGTAGCCAGGACTTCGATGGTGGCCCGGAAACCGATTTTGCAATATATAAATTTCAGAAAATTTTTGTTTATATAAATTTGAAAATCTCGCTCTTGCGCAGCTCTGTCCCTAGCTGATTTTGATCACATTGGCAATTTGCTCTATATCAACTTTTACATAATATTTTGGTTTAGGGACTCCAAATTTTATTTATTTTATCTACACTGAAGAGACATAAGTTGTCGAAATGGCCATATGCAGAAATTAATTCACAATAACTTCTGTATTTTGTTATCAATGTTAATCAGTTTGTTAAGGTTGCAAGAAAAATAATCGTACGTAGAACAGGCTTATGCAGTCAGAAACCCGGTTGAAATAGAACAAAAGAAAACGAATTCTTCATATTATGAGATAAAAAAGTGACTCGGTTATTCTGTAACGTTTAGCACCTTGCTAAAAGTTCATAACTAGATATATTTTGGAATGATTTTTGTCAAACGTAAGTTTAGAAATAGTATTTTAAACTGGTTTCGATCGAAAAATGCACGTTGAACGCTATCGTCTTTGCTAAATTGTCACAAAACAACGGCAGTAGAATACCGAAGGAACAAAACACAAGATTACACAAATCAAAGTCCAGAGAGAAGGCAAAAGCAAGAACACCAGAAGACGGAAGANTGCCCACAAAACACACGAACATTACATACACAACACAAAAAACTAAAGCACTAACAGTGTGAACTCTCAAAAACCAGAGTGACATCAGGTGCTCCGGAAGGGTAAGCATGTCCTGCCCTGCATACAGCAACCGTCACACGGTCAGTGGGGCAAATGTTTTGAAAGATCTGTTAGGTTACTGATTGGTTATTGTCATTTTCTAACCCTGAGACAAAACCAATTGAGAAACATGGTACGTGTAACTTCTCAAACCCTCAAACAGTACCAAGGTGAAATTTTGAAAAGCTTTGTAATCACTTTTTTTAGTATTCAAACATGGACAATGACAAATCGGCACCACAAACATCACTGACTAAGACAAAACTAAAATTCAACAAGACAACACAAAAAACTGAAGCACTGACAGTGTGAACTCCCGTAAAAACCGAGAGCGACATCAGGTCGTCCGGAAGAGTAAGCATGTCTTGCTCTGTTTACAGCATCCGTCACACTGTCAGTGGGTCAATCCAGGGCAAAGCCAAAACCGGCAGTGCCAAATCCGGGAAGACGCGAATCCAGCTGAAAACGTCAGTCCTCACCTGCGACACCGACACCTCATATCCATCTATGATGTCGCGGTGACGGCCACAGAATTTCCAAAGGGACGAAAGCAACAACGACTGAACATATCCCTGACTCAGCAGCCTTTGTGACAATGCCCTCGCTCCTTCCAAAGAGTCACCACATGCACCGCACGCTCCACAGTAACGAATCAACTGTGAAACATATACTCCACATGCCGGGGATGCAGGCATATTGCTGCAGAGAAAGGAAAAGTTCACAACTTGGAAGTCAAATCCACCACGTCTGTCATACAATCCAGACCCCAGACGGCCATGCCCGTCAATGCACAACAAAAGGTAAAGGCATGAAGCAGAATCGGGCGCATCGGCTGTGTCCCAAACCCAAAGTCCACCGGGGCAGATGCGACGCAAACACTCCCCAAATCCCGGGCCACTAAGAGAAAGCACATCGTCTATATATTTGAAGCCGATATTAAAAGTCTGGGCCAGTTGTCCCCGCCTCCGCCGCACCAGCCCCTGCAAAAACCCTGCCCGACGCGAAAAAAAAGGAAAAGGTCAGCCAAAAGCGGCGCACAATCTGTTCCCATAAACAATGACCTTTTATTTTGATTTTATGAGGATCGAATTTCGGTTTCTATAAACATTAAGTAATATCATTAAGTGGTTTTTCTCCACTTCTCTCTCTCTCTCTCTCTCTCTCTCTCTCTCTCTCTGTGTGTGTGTGTGTGTGTGTGTTTGTGTTGTGGATAGTACTTTTCATGATGAACCAACTTTTGTTTTGCTGGAAATTCAAAATATGTGTTTTTCTACACACTCCACAACATCATCATTTTATTTCTAAAATCAAAATCGGATTTCAGCTATATTTGATAAGAATCTTATATGTATCCCAATAGTCGATAACAAAAGAATTATAAAAAAAGGGCCCCAGTAGTAGTTATAATGTTACTCCATGGCATTTATGATACAGGGTAGTGCCAAAAAGAGATTCATTTCAACAGAATTAGCGACAACTTGCAAATGTATACACGATCATTTTTGTCCCGTTGATATGCTACATTTCTTGATTATATAAACTTGGATGAATAAATACAGAAGTTACTGTAAATTGTACTTGGATTTGGAATGTAATTTCTACATTTTAAGTTTATCTGCAAAGACACATGGAGGCCTTTATTCCAGAAACAACAACATTATATAACTAGACTAATAACTGTCGGAAACGAAAGTGATCCCCGCACCCCCTTTTTGACACAGAAAACGGCTATAGACCCTGGGTATAATTTTTCTTAACATTTTTGAAATTAAACTATTGACAGTCACTATTTTTTCCATAAGAAATTAAAGAATATAATATAAGTAGTCTTTGAGACTTTCAGGAATTTTACCAAACTTGGAATCATATATTTTGAAAATCAAATTGGTGAAATGTTTCTTCTAATTCTAACAATTTTTTTAACTATGGTTTCAATGTAAAATTCCAAAAATTAGTGGTCTTGGAATCAATTATTTTGGAAATCCAATTGGTGAAAATGATTGCCCTTATCAAAACAAATGCTACAAGTATGGTTGCTAGGAAGAATTCCAAAAATATGTGGTCATTGAGACTTTCAGGTAATTTACCAAAATTGGAATCAATAAGTTTTGAAATCCAATAGTTAAAAATGATTGTCCTAATTGAAACTGATCCTAAAATTATAGTTGATAGGTAGCATTCCAAAAAATAAGTGGTCTTTGAGACTTTCAGGAAATTTACCAAATTTGGAATCAACTTAATTTGGAAATCCAATTGGTGAAAATGATTGCCCTAATCAAAACATATCCTAACAGTATGGTTACTGAGTAGAATTCCAAAAAATAAGTGGTCTTTGAGTCTTTCAGGAAATTTACCAAAATTGGAATCAAATGTTTTTGAAATTCAATTGGTGAAAATGATTGCATAATGGAAACAAATCCTAACAGTATTGTTGCTAGGTACAATTCCAAAAAATAAGTGGTCTTTGACACTTTCAGGAAATTTACCAATATTGGAATCAAATATTTTTGAAATACAATTGGTGAAAATGACTAACCTTATCAAAACAAATGCTAAAAGTATGGTTATTAGGTAGAATTCCAAAAAGTAAGTGGTCTTTGAGACTTTCGGGATATTTACCAAAATTGGAATCACATTTTCGAATTCTAAGATTTCAGAATTTTTATTTTTCCAAATACTTGCTAAAATATAAGATTATATGCAAAAATGTCCAAAAATATCAGTCTTTGCCATTTTCAGGAAATTCACCAAAGTTGGAACCGGAATCAAAATTCTGAAAGCTTATTGCGCATCTACAGACTATATGCAACAATTCTGCAACAAAATTAAATCCATAAATCCAAAAATTTAGAATGAGTTTGCGTCGCATGCCATATGTGTCACAATCCACATTTTGTGGTCTTTGTCAAATCAACATCTTAGGGCCTCTTGAATATCAAAAATCCGAAAGCTTATTGCGCAACTACAGACCATATGCAACAATTCTACAACAAAATTAAAACTGTAGGAGGAGTTCGCGTCGCATGCCACACATGTGTCAAAATGGACATCTTGGGGGCCTCTTGTTTGCACCAAGACCCATATCAAAAATCCGAAAGCTTATTGCGCATCTGCAGCATATATGCAACAGTTCTATAACAAAATTAAAACCCTAAATCCAAATATGTAGGAGGAGTTTGCGTCGCAAGGATTTGTGACGGACGGACGGACGAGGCCAACGACAATATCCCCGAACTTTCATTTGAAAGTGCGGGGATAATGAGGGAGTCAATTTATCCCAAATCTAGGTCCTCTCTTTCCTATCCTTCATTCCTTCATGTCCCTTCCTAACCCACTATCTCATATATTTCCCTTTTTCACATTTTCTAGCATCTATCATTGCCCCTTCCAGTGCCGGACGTTTAACGTGTCAACCCCCTTAATAACCAACAAATGCAGCGATAAAGCAAACACATGGCGCCTGAAATTCAACTAGATTTTTTTTTTCATTTCGTAACTACGCTAAAAAAGTAAAAAAATTGCAAAGGCAAAGGAAGCTTGACAAATTATACTACCGTGTCACTGAAAAATAAATTGGAATAGTTAAATAAAATTTATGCACGAAAACTCTTTCAAAAACCCTTAAAAATATGGTCATCAAGTCCTGTTTACTCAAGTATGTCATGTAGTCTTGACCTTTCTAAGGAAGCTTTACTATTTTTTTTATGTTTATTTATCTATTTTTGTATTTTTTTTGTAATTTTGTCTACGTTTTTGTTTTACTTGTTTTTTTTTAATTGCTGATTTTTGCTATTGTGTTTAATTTTTGTTTTTTTATCTATTTTGTTTTTTTTCTGTTGTTGTTCTTGTTTTGTTTCCTTTTTAAACTTGTCTTAGGTCTTCTTTTGTTTTTGTCTGTTTGCTTGGGTTTTTTCGAGAGATGGATTACTTACTCATGGCACATCTACAGCTGAAAACTTCATAAAAAGGGACGGATCCAGAATTAAGTCAGGTTCGAAAATCCTGTGAAACTGCCCAGTCTAACGTTTTTTTAATCCCCACTTGCACACTTTGGCCAAATATAATGGGTATGGTTCCGACATTTTGTTACATTAATGGATGATTTAAGGAAAACACTTTTGCCCATGAATGATATACGCTTGCTTTGGTTGACTTCTACTACATGGAATAGGTCACGAAGTGTTGATGTTAACAGTGATACCACTATACAGCTACAATACAGACATTAGTTTTTGAAAAATGTTAAACTAGCAGACCTTCCACATACAGTTAAATGAGAAATGAATGATACAACAAAACCTGACATTCATTTTCCATACACGCCTTGTGATATGAGCAAATAACGTTGTCAACAACAACACTCATATCCCCCTCCCCCATTTTAACAACTTTTCCATACAATACAGGCATGCCATAATGAAGTTAATAAATTTTGCATAAAATAAACACTTGATAACACATGTTGCTTTGTTTAACAAATAAATAATGCATAAATTGTTATATATGTCATGTATGTATCTATCACTATAATCACATTAAAAGTTGCATTTTCAAGTCGAACACACCTTTTTTTTAATTATACACAAAAACAATTGTCTCCCCTATATTAACCTTGACAACGAATTTTCCAAAACGTATCTTTTTTGGCATATTTTTCATTTTTTTTTTCAAAATCGGCTCCTTAATCTATTTCAGAAAGGCCCATCCAATGAGCATATGCGATTTCTCGCACAAGCATATCTGGTTTTTTGTGATTTTTTTTCTCGTCGACTAAATGCGAAATATATTCTTCCGGGTGAACATAACATCCACTTTATCTCTTACTTAATGGTTCAAATTTCAAACCTGGCATCTCCTTTAATAGCAAACCTTATAGAAAAATTATCAAATACCTTCCCTAAAATGCAATAGGTCCAAGTATTCACGATATTTCCTAGTCTAAACGACATAATCACTACGTGCGAAAACCACCGCGTCCATCGTGGAGGTACGGATTTTGAGTAAGTTTTTAAGAGTCCCTCATCTAAAAAGGTAGATGGGAATTCTGACTGTATGTGTGTCATTGTACACTACATAGCAGGACTAAAATTAACAATGAAAGAAAATGGAGTAAATGCAAGTTCTTTTATTGTTGGTTTAATTTCTAACTCTCTACAAGGACTTTAAAAATGAGTTTTGCTTATAGCTCATAGTAAGTTTAAGACGGTCATGGCGACTTCAAGATGAACAACAACAATAAAAGTGTTGTTCCAATTCTGGATTTTACTACGTTTTTAGAGACATTGTCACATGTGTATTTACTCAATATCCTTTCCTTGCTTATGTAATGTTCACAAAATATCAGTAAAGATAACACTAAACACTTACAATGGCCGAATATTACAATCACATGCCACAATCTACTAGGGAACTGCACAAGAAAAACAACAAAAAGACAAAAAAAAACAAACGTAGACAACGATAGGAGCTCAAGATAGCCGGACTAAGTACTCTGAAAAACTATTGAAACGGTCTTTCCATCCACACATTACATATTGTTGATTTAAAGACATTTTAAAAATGTCACTTTTAAATGAAGAAATTAAATGAATGATAAAAATTTGATTGAGTGTTTAGGTTTAAGTATACTGATTTTCATGTATAGTACAGATGGCAAAGTGATGACAAAATTTCTTGGGATAAGTTAACCATAGAAACCAGATACAGAAGGAACTTTTGTAACTTAAAGGTTTTGTTATAACTTTATCAACACGCTTGGAGAGCAACTAGTTTGATTTGCCTATGATGGGCCCTGTAATGCTGGGTAAAAAGAAAGTGTTGCAGCAAAACTCAAAGAAATTCAACAATCTTTATTAGTAGTCCACTGTTTACTTCAAAGGCAATTGAATATACACATGACATACATGCAATACATAAATAGCTGTAGATTGTAATTAAACATTGTGTAAATTTTTGAATACCTAATCGTGTTATTTTAGATGAAGTACAGCAATAATATACAAACATTACTTTTGCTTTATGCTTATTTCCTGGTATTAGTGAGATTTTGAGTTGTGTTCATTTATAATTGTTTTTTTAATTAAAAAAAAACAGTTTTTTTCTATAACATAATCAGTCTTACATTCACTAGCCTGGGGCATCCAATTTGCAAGTTTTCATTCGATACAATTCCCTGCATTAGGAATAAAATGAAATATAGTTTGTTTCCAGAAACCCTAACTACCAATTAATCACTGCTTTTGTCTATTTTAGTCCTACCTACCCACCCATACCTTGCTGAGTATTCAGGTTTGGAAAAAACGACAGTTTAATATAGTTTAGTTTTGGCCTTACATATTACTAGCACTGAAACTGTATCAGAACTTTTATTATTCTGATTTTCCTTGTCACGATTTGCAGTGTGCTCAACTTTATATTGCTTTGTTGAATTGAATAGAGATTATTTGGCAGGCCGGAACATACTTAAAAAACGTAGTGAAAAAAAGGCCTTGTGTGATTCTGCAATGGTTTTATTGATGGGAATATACTAATCTTACAATAATTAACCAAAGCAATGTTCAAATCTTTGCCTAAGCTTTGAGTCGCTTAATCAAAAAACATGTGTGAAGGCGTCACATGCGGGTTGCTATGCTGACGTCATATTTTGTACTATTTGTCGTGTTCGTACGCGTAATACGCGTAATACGTTGAATAAAGAATCCATGAGAATATTGCAATTAACAATAGATTATCTATGCTGAAATAGAAATTTCAGCTTTTTTCACTTAATATGCAGTTTTATTTATCATTTCGTGAATTACCGATAAAAGTAATATAGGACATTTTGTTTTTGATACGGACTTTATCACGGCGAAACGCATTAAGATCGCCCTTACGGGCTCACTTGTACTGGCCGTGATCAAGTCCGTATCAAAAATAAAATGTCCTTTATTCCATATGTATTGGCAGTTAAATCTTTCATCAAGGCATATGCATAGGCAAAGCATATGATGTCATGGTGACTGCCATGGAATTTCTGGAGGGATGAAAGTGCCAAAGGCTGAACAAATCCCCGACTTACGCAGGTGTTACATAGCGTTTTTGCTCTATTCAAAAATCACATTATCTATTAGTCCCCTGGGGAAAAATTTGAAATTTCTGTGCTAACTCGGATTCAAGATTCTTCCTTTGCCCCTAGACTCTAGGATCGTGGGGCATATTGTTTGTTCTGTCTGTCTGTCTATGTGTCTGTCTGTCCGTGCGTCCACAACTTTAACCTTTGCTATAAGTTTTGAACCATTTAAGACAGATTTATCATACTTGGCAGGTATTTAGTCAAGTAAAGAGGAACATAAATATGCCCACAAAAATTAGATCAGGTTAAAGGTCACAGGGGTCAAAATTGTAAATTCCATTTTCATATGTTTGGTATTTTAAGAAAGATAACTCTAACCACATATAAGATTCCATTTTCAAATTCATTAAGGTAATAAAATTGGTGCTGGAGTATACGCAGTTTTCACAAATACATCTTGTTTATTTTTACTACGTACTGGGATGATCATTTCTTTTAAGATCTGGTTTTGTGTACATGTATAATTAAAAAAGTAGTGGTCTATAAATAACAACAAACATTTATAAGAGTGTGGATCACACAAAGATAAGTGTGATGCATTTACACATAATGAAATTATAGTTTGTCTAAAAAATGTAATAAACACACTAATAAATGTAAATATTTTCATGAAATATCTACAAAAGGTCTTAAATTAGTCGCAAATTATCAATTCACAAAGAATCTTCGTCAGGCGAGGCTGAACATTTAAAATATCTGAAAAATATTTTTAATGTATAACAATAATAGGTGTATTATCTACTGAGAAACGTATACATATAGCTGATATATGTTTGTCTTTGTATGTAAAATAATTAAAATAATAATAATAATAATAATAATAATTAAATCTTCTGTATTTACTTTTTAAAACGTTTCTTGTCTTTTTCATTAAGTCCATCAGGCTCAAGTGATCTGAGCTGATATATCCAAAATCTCTCTCTGAGTTTTCGGGCTTCTTTGTCCCAAGATGAATTACATTCAATGATCTGAAATGTAATGTCCTCAAACCGATGCCCAGTTCTTAAAAAATGCCTGGTAAGAGGACAGGCCCTTTCTTTCACACTGAACGAACGATGATTGTTAAATCGTTTGTTGAAGTTGTCCCCCGATTCCCCAACATACTGTAGTTTGCAAGACTGACATGTGAGGACATAAACAGTGTTTTTAGACTTACAGCTCGAGTCCGCATAAATGCTGTATTGTTGCCCAGTAACAGTGCTAGAAAATGTTTTTTCGGTATTGGCAGCTCGGCAGCAAGCACAGTTACTTCTACCGCAAGGCCTGTAGCATCCTGGTGTTGATTGAGGCTTTTTGATATATATTTCTTGGCCTATAATTAAAAAAGTATATACAGTTTGTTTCTTCATCATAATTAGACTCATATTCACTAGCCTGGGATATCCAATTTGCAACTTTTTATGAGATACAATTTCCTGCATTAGGCATAAAATAAGATAGTTTGTTTCCCGAAGCCTCCCCCCCCCCCACACACACACACACCAAAAATTATCTCTTGCACGAAATATTTATTTTCCACATTTTAAGAGAATTTTGTTTTAATAAGTAGATTTTTTCCCACCTAAGTCCTTCCTCAACACCCAAACCTGGCTGAGGTAAGATAAACAAACACTAGTTTAATTTTTGCCTTACATATTGCTAGCACTGAAACTGTATAAATAACTGAATAACTGTTATTATTCTGATTTTCTGTATCATGATTTTAATGTGCTTAACTTTGTATTGCTTTGTTGGATTAGTGATTATTTGGCAAGCCAAAACTAGCTTATAAAAACGCGGTGAAAATATGCCCCTATGTGATTCTGTTATGGCTTTAATTATGGAACTAAACTACTCTTACATTAATTCACCAAAGCAATGTTCAAATCTTTGCCTAAGCTTTGAGGCTTTGAATCAAAAAACATTAATTCCAACACGAGTGGCTTGGACTAGACGGTAGGGAAATGTTGCATGGGCAGAATAATCTTTCTTCAAAGCATATGTAGCTTTTGACTCGAACCATGTTGATGTTGTTCAGCAGAAAAAAAAATTCCAGGTGAAGTATACTACAAGTCTACATGATTTGTCAATTACATGCGAACTGAATACATACACAAGCTGTAAAATGACCATCTACACAAAAATTGCAATTGCTTCGGTAGTCAGTCGTTGTCATTCTATTGGAATTATACTGTTATGAAGTTTGCAATTTTCAGCGGTTGTATTATAGTTTATATATAGTTAGTATGAATTTGACCTTGTTTTTCCATTGCACAATTGCTATGGACTTTTGTGACATAGACATTGACAAGCTTGACCTCTGTATTATTATAGTAAAACACCATACAAGATCAAAATTTTTCATTATTTTCTATTGCTCCCAAGAAAGTTAAGTTTTTCAATAGTATGATGTAGTTCAAAATTTGAATTTCATGGTAGATAGAAGCTCAAAACGAGACAAGACGTTATTTTAGATTCCTGAAGCGAGTTGTTTTGATTACATTCATTTATCTTCTCGACATTCTAAGGCCCTTGACAAACTTATGAAAATTATCGCTTGCTCCTCAAGACAGGTCCATAACCCAAGCTTGACGATCATAAGGAAATTGATACGACCATTGCTGTGCTTACACAGTCCAAGACATGGTATATTTTTTCTGAGAAAGGACAATATCTAGAAACATCTTTATCAATATGTAAAGACATAACATAAAAGAATAAAAGAATTGACTTGTTACGTGTTAATAAAAAAATATGTCTTTCCATCATTTTATTTTATATATTTTTATTTTAGTATTTTTCTATAAAAATATTGACTATCGTGAAATAAAGGAAAACAAAAAACGCACTGAGTCCTTCAATAACTGAAAATTTCGCAGTTGACCTCAGATTAACCCAAAGAATTAAGTTTAGCAATTTATACAACTGATAAGGCAAATTTTATACATATATTACTACAATAATGATAACAGATGGAATATCATACTGAATCATGCTAAATAGTGTAAGTCAGTTCCGGCCAAAACTCATCATATATATGACAACAATAAGTTAGGGTAGTATTTCAACTATGACTACATTCCTTTTTTTACACTGATGGTCTCTGTTTAAAAAAATCCTCGAGGTTTTCACTGTATTTTAAGTTGTTACCATAGTGGAAGCATTGTTTCGGGACTCACTTACAAATAAGAAGACATTGGCATCAAGAGTAATTAAATCATTTCTTCCAGATTTGAAAATTTGAATAATAGACTGTAGCAGCAACTTTTTTTGGAAGCAATTAACAATAAACAATTCAGAATTTGTTAATTTCAGGTAATTTCTTTATGAATGAATATATTTTGAATTTCATACCTTGCAATAATTTGTTTTTTGTAGAATGGCATAGTTAAAATGTCATAAGTTTCTCATGTGTTTTCTATCAGAAAGTACACGTACTTATACGGTTCTAAAATTTAATTGCAACCTAAATTTAATAAGCTTGAATGATTAATATTATTGAGAGAAAGGCATCGAACTGTTACCGTACAGTAAACTTGGTACTAGCTTAGTTAGTACAAATTTAATTTTACGGTAACAGTCCAATGCTTTTCTCCAATAAAGGTACCAGTCCTAGTACCAATATCCGGTGTTGTTCCCAGACGTGATATCAATATAGTGTGAATGGTAAATGAAAGGAATAAATTAACCATCATGTTCTTAATGCCTTCACAATATTGGAATGTAAACTAGTGACAAATTAACAATGAAAGGACATGGAGTAAATGTACGTGAGACAAAGTTTCTACAAATATATGGTAAAAATAAGGAACAACGCTTTAATTGTTCTTCATCTTGTCACAATGAGTCAAGTCTAATTCTGAATAAACGGGAAGAGACATAAGTTGTTGAAATTGATATCTACAGAAACCACAATCGAAACGATAAAACAGATGATGTAGGAAAAATAACAAAATAAACAAAATCGATTTATTGTTTAATTAGAAAGCGTTCAGTGAGCAATATTTCAGCAATATCAGGACGAGAACAAGTTAATCAAGAAGAAAGAAACAAAGATGGAAAGGACAACCGGGACAACAAGTTTTGATTGCCAATGGAAAGGGGAAGATATGGGTAGGGGCAGCAAACTAAGCCCTCTGAACGACCCTCAGTGAGTCTGCTTTCCATAGAAATATAGAAGGGGTCTTTATACTGTATGGAGCGTGGCGTTTCTCCGTACAGTTTGGCTACAATGGTTCGGGGACGGGCTTTCCGTATTATGTCCTGATTACCCCGCATTGATAAGGCGGCCTTGGAACGTGCCAGACGGCTCTATAGATGGAACCATTGAAAACTGGTTGAGGTGCCAGGTAAACAATTTAAGAAAAAATATTAGCTTGTTTTTCAGTGTAACAGAAATGGCCGAATAGCTATGATTGCAGTTCTTACAAAATTTTGTGCCCGTAGACCCCCTAATTTTTTCCCATAATTTCATTTGATACATCTGTATGAGCATTCTGTACATATTTCATTTAATTCTATTTATTTTGTCACATTCATTCATGGTGAAACCTTTGCGAATTTTAACTGTACAGAAGTGTTGACATAACTGGCAGGTTTTTGTGTGGTGTATTTGTGCTAAGAATATTGTTTGAGGTGTCGGCCCTTCGATGGACACATTTATTTTGCTTACCATTGATAAAACTAGACAAACATATCCGAACCGAGCCTTGATAATGTTGTAGTATCCTTGCGTGTGACGTAGCAAACCCCCCGTGTAATGTTATTTCTATGATAAATTCAGAGGAGTTCAGTTTCCCGCCAAATTTTCAATCACCTACACGTATGTCTCAAAAATGAAGTCGTCTACCGTCTTATTTAATTTTCTAACATAAAATGGCATTTATTTGAAATCCTATTTATTTTAGAATTAAGTAGTGAACCCCCCTTAACATACAAATTTCCGCGTATGTGAAAAGTGAAATATACTGTTTAAGCAAAGATTATACTTAGCTGTCACAAGAGAAAGATCAATCTTCTTTTAAATCAAATTATAACAAGAACTACACTTTACCTACAATCTTCATGATCTGAATATATTATATTGTTCCTTTTGAAAGGACCACTGCTACTTCTATTTATCTCCAATGACAAAAGTCGAATTGATTAATTATTTTTTTCCATCAAAATTACATTCAGAAATTTTATGTTAAAAACAAAGTTTTATATAAGAATTTGCCAAATTATATGTGTTTAATCAAACATACATTTTTTAGGTATGAAATGTGATGTCTTTAATCCAAGTTATTTCTGGTTAAATAACGGATATTCTCTGAAGTTATATAGATATTTTTATTATTATTTTGAATATTATACAACATGTATGTGGATGAACAGCTAAAGGGATATGGAAACCGAACTTTTCACCCGTAGATGTGTGCATTTGAACCATTGATTTTTTTACATACCTTTGACACTATTTGGAAGATAAAAAAAAGCTTTATTTTATATAGCCTAAGAAGTTGATTAGTATAAGGTGCTGGACAAAAGTATGAATGGTGTTGTCACCGAAGTATAGCTTCGAGTTGCGCTAATGAAAAAAACAAATTTTGTTCATGAAAATCTGCATTTATACTATTAAATTGATTTCAGACTACATGGACAATATACAGTTATAGTTATTCCTTTGTGAATGTACCGACCGATTTCTGATGAACTATTTTTCATCTTTAGTAGATATCAAACATAAGAAAACAGACTTGAAGAATCATCATGGATTGATAAATACATTATGTGTGTAAATTTTGTCAATCAGAAGAGGACATTTCAGTAAAACATGCGAAATTCCGACTCATTACAATAAAAGGAAGGTATAAAATTAATGGTAAATGTAATAAAATAGTTCAGTTTGGTGTGGAGATTTTGTCTTGCATGTTACAAGTGTGTAACGCGGTTTTCTCTAAGCGGTTTGTACATTGTTTAATCACTTTATATGGGACTATATATATTTTGTAAATGATATTGTAGGTACTGGTAGCAGAGCAATAATTCATTACAAGAATTTCGTCTTTACCTCAGAATTTAGCTACCGCAAAAGTTACAAAATAAAATTATTTGCGTATTATTTAAATGATATTCCGTATATGTTTTTTTTATATAAATGTTAAAAGTGACAAAATTCATGCCATTTGTTAATAAAACTTTGAGACTACTAACGAATTTTCGAAACAGAGTTATCCCGCCTAGTACAATGTATAATTCTTCAGGGGATCGTGGAGTAATACGTTTCGGGGAAGGACAATCTTCGGGAAAAGGCAGCGTTGAACCTCTTGATCGATAATAATTTTTAGACAGGGGAAGATAGCGGTAAAATTTAAAGTAATACTGTTATTTTTAAAACTTCAGAGAATCTAAAGGTCATTATATACCCGGGGCATGATCCCAAAAATATCCTTTGGAAATAACAACTGAAGATTGGAACAAATTAGCGGAAGAACATAGAGAGAAAGGTCATAGACACAGAAGGATTTGGAAGATATCTAATCAAGTGAAGCTCTTTGAGAAAAGTAAATGGAAGATTTCAGTAAATTTTAGAAAAAATAAATACCTATGAAGTATTGCGCCGGAATATTGCTGAAAATGTTGAAGGTGGCAATAAACATAGAAAATACGGCGAAAAATAACTGGAAATCTCTAAGCAAGCAATACATTTATAGAAAGTTGGAAGAAGATTGCAAAAAAACAAAAAAGCAATTATTAGGGAAAAGTCAAATTGAAAATATCTAAGCCCAGATTATTCTTTGAAAATTACAGAAAATTTTTTGGATATTTAAGATAAGGGATAAAATATCGATAAAGTTAAAGTTTAACCCACCATTTTATTTATAAAATGTCTGTTCCAAGTCGGGAATATGACGGCTTGCCAAAAATGTTCTGTGTTGGATTGTGTTTCCTTGATTCTGTCGTATTTTATACGGATTTTCCTTACTGGTCTCCCCCTTTGAATGATTCGGAGTTTTGTTGTCACTTTTATTTAATACAAAGAAAAGGGTTAGAATTATACTTCAGGAAAGGGATATTGTAAGGGGTTGCTAAGAATTAAATAAAAAAAATCGAAATATTGTCGGGACCAACAAGAAAAGGGATAAGGGATATTTATAGCAACTGCTAAAGGAAAACTGTTAAAAACAAAATAAGGAAAATGGAATAAAAAAGATAACAGGAAACACCTACAATGGCCGAAAAACATAGCCACATGCCAGAAGTAAATAGGAATTACACAAGAAAAACCCACAATAAAAATACAAAAGACAAACATAAACAACGATAGGAACTCGGGACAGCCGGACTTGGTACCGGCACTAGCAAAAGCCGGCACTAGCAAAAACCGGCACTAGCAAAATGTACACATTTTTTAAAGGAAGGGAGTTAAAGGAAGGTTAAAGTAAGACAAATTGTAATGGCTATAAGTGTACTATTAACTTTTCAGGAATTCTCCACATTTACTGCAGCAATATACCTACCTCCCCAGCAAGTGTATATTTCATACTTAATTTGTTACTGTATAGAGCGTGCAGTTCATACATTGACTTTGTTGAAAGAGCAAAAGCACTGTCACAAAAACTGCTGAGTCTGGGATATGTTCAGCCGTTGCTACTTTCGTCCCTTCGAAAATTCTATGGCCGACACCACGACATCTTAGATAGATATGAAATGTCAGTGTCACAAATGAAAACTTACATTTTCAGCTAGATTCACGTCTTCCCGGATTTGACATTACCGGTTTTGACTTTACCCTGGATTGACCTACTAGCAAGTGTGACGGGTGCTGTATACATCGCAAGACATGCTTCCCTTCCGGAACACCTGATGTCATCTCGGTTTTTAAGGGGACTCACACCGTTAGTGCTTTAGTTTTTTGTGTTGTCTTGTACATTTCAGTTCTGTCTTCGTTTCTGATGTTTGTGGTACGAATTTGTCCTCGTCATTATCTCAGTACTATAGAGACTTACAAAACTTTCCACATTTTTATCTTGGTACTGTTTGAGGGTTAGATAAGTAACACTTACCATGAATTTTTAATTGGTTTTGTCTACGGGTTAGAAAATGACATTAACCGATCAGCTACCAAACAGATATTTCAAAATCACAAATGCCTCACTGACTTTGTGACGGGTGCTGTATGTAGGGCACGATAAGCTTACCTTTCCGGAGCACCTGATGTCATTCTGTTTTTGAGAGTTCACACTGTTAGTGCTTTAGTTTTTTTGTGTTGCATATGTAGAGTTCGTGTGTTTTGTGGGCATGTAATGTCTTTGATCTTCCGTATTCTGGTGTTCTTACTTTTGCCTTGTTCCTGGACTTTGATTCATATAATTTTGTGCTTTGTTCCTTCGGTATTCTACTGCCGTAGTTTTTTCTTTCGTTTAGTATCTTCCAAAATGGATTTTGGATTTGTTGTACGCTTCGCTGACATTTTGCAATTTTTATTATTACAGTGGAAATTAATTATTCTAAATCTTCTGTGGATTATTCCCATTGTTATAGAAAACATTCTTTACCATTTTTAAACAATTTCCTACAGTGTATAACTTTTGCTTAGAGATACCCCATAATATTCCACTGACTCTTCCCGATGTATATTGTAACCTTAACTTGGAGATTCTTTATAAAATTAGTATGCCAACAGTGACCGCCATTCCGATGATTTTTATGATCCAATATCAAGGATCGAAGGTTGTTTTTATTCTGTCTGTCTGTGTGTCTGCGAGTCCGAAAATCTAACCTTCGTCATATTTTTTTTAATTATGTATGATAGACTCCACATACATGTATTTTAGCAAGTGAACAAGTTTAGTCAAGAGAGGAACATAAATATGCCCAAAATAGATCAATTCAGAGGTCACAGAGGGTCGAAAGGGCTGATGAGGGCATATGTAGTATTTCACAAACACATCTTGTTCCTAAAAATATTATTAACATAATCAGAAGGGGACATTTCCTTTTCGCCTACGGGATTTTCTGCAATCTTCTCTGAAAAGCTAAATTCCTTAGTATGACTGACGCTGCCTCTTCTAGTCTTGTTTTTTTCATGATCTCTGACATGAAGGAATTGCCAGAATTTCATTGCATATTGGTTTCTACGGTTGAAAAGTCAAACATTTTATAACAATATCCACTTGTTGTAGAAATTCTAAAGACATTTATATAAGTCATTTATACTTTTTTGTTAAAGAGTCAATCTTGCTGACGCATTTGAAACAAAATACACTGATAATTAGTTGGAGATCAATATGCTGAGAATATATCGGCTAGTTTACAATTAACTTTGGCACCTCTGGGAAATCAGGACGTTCATTTACTGGATGTATTACCTCGTAGATTAATTATAATTTTACCATTATATTAAACAGATATGATCAATCCTAGTCTTAATTATATAATTCCGTGCTAAGACATTGTTTTAGAAGAAAACCCTATTTAGTT
Source organism: Modiolus philippinarum (assembly GCA_002080025.1). Lineage (NCBI taxonomy): Eukaryota > Metazoa > Mollusca > Bivalvia > Mytilida > Modiolidae > Modiolus > Modiolus philippinarum. Next base: position 67,070 of record MJUU01033693.1, on the reverse strand, counting down.
TTAAATATTTATAATATTCAGGAGATCCTTGGCTTATGTTGACTAAAGCGTTAACAATGTCATTTATGTTGTAATCATCGTCACTGAAGACTCAGATCTACATGTTTTTATTATACAATTGGTAAAAAAAACGAAGCACACGAGTAAACAACCAGATTTATTTTCGCTCTTTAAGACGCCATTGCATGGTCTTTTTCAAAGGTTACTTGCACTGGCTGTGGGTCTGTAAAACGCATTTTTGTTTTAAATCAAAGATACTTTAAGAATAGAATGCTTGTAAGTTGATATCCACATGCTAGTTTCCTGTCGTCAATTATGCCTTCTCTTTTTTCTGTTTATTGCAATTTGGCGCATGGATATTCCAGAGAGCAATCCTCTATTTATATCATTTTGATTTTTTTTCGGCTATACTTGTTACGATGACGTGTGTTGGTTATTTAAAAATATTTTTAACATTTTCAAAAAGCACAGCTACAACTAGAAAAACTGTGAGCAATGCTCACTAATAAATACCCCCACAACCCCATTTGTTTCCAGATATTATAAAATGAATCAAATCAAACTCCGAAATAGGAAGTGCACATCTACATTATGTCATTAAGACTGTGTAGAAGTTTCATGAAAATATGTTCAGTGGTTCAGGAGGAGTGGCGGATAAGAGATGGGTACCCACTAGTAATGGGCAAGTCCAGGTTATGTATGGGAAACTCCACAAATCAATCAAATCAAATTCTAAAATTGGAGGTGCACATCTGCATTATGTCATACAGATTATGTTGAATTTTCCTGAAAATCTGTTCACTGGTTCAGGAGGAGTAGCGGATAAGAGATGGGTACCCCTTGTAATGTAATGGCTAAGTCCATGTTTTGCTATGGGAAACCCCAAAAATCAATCAAATCAAATTCTGAAATAGGAGGTGCACATCTACATTATGTCATAAAAGACTGTTAAAGTTTCATGAAAATCTGTTCACTGGTTCAGGAGGAGTAGCGGATAAGAGATGAGTACCCTCAGGTGTAACGGACGGACGGACGGACGGAAGGACAACCCTTCACTTTATACCCCCACTTTTCAAGTGGGGGGTATAATAAATGTTTTTAACCAAAACTTCAAAACTGTAAAATTAATCATTTTGATTGATATTTCTTTAAATAAACAGTACAAAAAATCGACTAATTACTTACCAAATCAATTACCTTACATCACAAGGCAATTGAATTTCCATCAATAACGTTATCCATAATGACTTTTTGATTGATAGTGCTGTCATATTTGATTCTGAATTTCAAACATTGTTATCTTCTGTCGGTGTTTGATGTTGATTTAAAAAATATGTCTGGGTTATTTTTGTAAGTCTAAGGAAGTTTGATTACCATATATACACGATGTCACTCCCGAGGAAATGTTATCACAAACTCATTTACAGTTTATAACATGTTTAAAAGTTGTGTGTTTTGGGCTGTTAGTGGAAAAGTCGATCTGTAAGAGCAGTTTACATACCATATTCAAATATAAGAGTAATGGGTTGATATTGTCGTGATATATTTTCTGGGTCACCGATGATTTAATAACATAGAAAATTACTTGATTAATAGAAGTGTACTTAAAAAATAAATCTTTCTTCTCCATTGGATGAAATTAAGTCTTGAAAAAAGGGTCATAACTTTAAGAAATATTGACAGATTCCTGGAATGCTCTACTAATGGTTCTTAAATACTTTTAAAACTATGCATTTTAATCATACATCTTGTGAATTTTTGGTTGTTTTGAAATCAAAAATCCAAGAAAAGTTGCACATATAGGGCAATAAATTTGTAAAAAAAATTGGTTGAGAGTCCTGAAAAAAATTAAGAATCGTTGTTAAAACTCTTGAGAAGAGTAGTTGGTTGATTGATTGATTAGTTACAACTTAACGTCCAGTAAGCATTATTACAGCTATATCAGGACGAGAACAAGTTAATCTATATTAAGACTTTAAGTAAGAGAAGAAAGAAACAAAGCCAGGACAATGAGTTTGGATTGACAATGGAATACGGGAGAAATGGGTAGGGGCTGGAAATTTAGCCTTCTACACGAGTCCCAGTGACTCTGCTCTCTTTAGACAATATAGAAGAAAAAGTGTGTAGGATTAAAAGATGCAGAAGACGTCGCACCCTCAGAATCCATTTTGAAATTTCTAATGTCATTTGGGCCAAAATGGCATAATGAATTGACCCCCCTTCCCAAAATATCAATATGCACAACTACACTAATTCTGTGAAAATAAGATGCAATTAGATAACAGGCATGGGTGAGGTGCTGACCACAAACTTCCATTTACAAAATTCCAAATCAAAAAGAGCCATATCTGTATGACAAGTCAAGCATTTTGACTTCATGACATGCACAGTTTGGTCAACAATTCAGACCGCATTCGGATCAAAGATATTAGAAAAATGGCTCTAAAAGAACTTGTGTTGTGGCAGACGGGCGGACAAAAACCAAAGACAAAGAGAGTGTTTCTCCCTTAAAAGCATCAGGAGAAAAAAAACAACAGAAGTATGAATGAATGTAACTGTTCGCTATTAGGAAATATATACAGTGTATCAATGGTGTAAGATGTGCATCTCAATAATTCAGCTTTGGATGTAGCTTGAAGTGAAGCTTCTGACGTTAACCATATTGAAGTATTTATACCAAAATTCCACAGTCACAAACCCGGTTGACTAAAACTATTCTCCCTTTAAATTAGGAACTCTTCAAACTCTAGCCAAAAACGTGTACCTCCAATATGGACGCGGCGGTTTTATATATAAAATCTAGAAGAACCTTTACAGCTATTATTTCGTTAGTATATTTGTACAGCAGAAATCTCGACGAGAACGTTCTAACACTAAAATAACTTCTTCCCATCGGCAACAATGACTTGTATCAAGAGGACAACCTTACCTTTGGAAGTCGAAACCTATGTTCGCATTGCCATATCTGAAATATATTTATATCAATGACGACATAAACCTAAACAATCTAACTAAACATATTTTATTTGCAACTAATAAACTAGTTTACAAAAAGGATTGGACACAAGTTATAACAACATTAAAAGAAGTCCTCTCCTATTACAATAAATAACACAAAATTACATTGCATGCAATGGCGACACAGATTATATAAATAAATAATATTTTACAACAAAATTAGAGACTATATTTTTGATTAATGTAAAAAAAGATTAGAAATATATTTCAAATTGAAGAAAAAAGAAGAAAAGGGAATAGAAATAAGGAAAAATTACTGAAACTATTTGAAAAGAAAAACACAATAAAGACCATAGAGACTAAAAAGACTAAAAAGACTGGAGTGAATGCAAATTATCATCTTTTTTCATTATTGATTAAAACGTTTGGTACCTTTAATGAAATCTTGTACACTTGAAAAAATTCTAATATTTTCTTCATACGAAAGGTTTTCGTCACCAGCTAATAGTAATTCTATATTAACATCAAATATGTCAAGTTCTCGCAATAATTTTCTTCTTATATCAATATAAAGAGGGCATTCCAGAAAATAATGAAAACAATCTTCTAAATGGTGTCCACAATTACAATAAGGATTTGGTTTTAGATTAACTCTGTACAGGTCTGCATTCAGGGAGCTACACATATTTCTTAGTCTTGTGTGAATAATATTCAAGTGCCTTTCACCATAACTGAAATATTTGGGTGGTTTATTTGTTTGGGGTTTTATTTTTCTTTTAAATATACTGATATTTCTAGAATTTCTTATTACGGGGTCAAGTTGGTTCCAATCTACAGTGGTGGCGGGAAAGAATGATTTTTTCGTAATATCTAATCTACAATTAGGCAACGTATAATTATTGCTATTCCTTAAATTATATTCAGATATTTGACCAACTAGTGGAGGCAATAGATCACAAAGATATTCTGGAGCACTGTTGTTGTGAATCAAATAAAATAAATTAAGTCTTCGCACTTTTCGTCGACTGCACAGTTTTTCCCATCCCGTTTCAAAATAAATTGATTCTCGACTAGAGAATACAGGCAAACCAGTAACAATTCTACCTGCTTCAAACTGAACTTTTTCTAAATTATCAGAATCTTGTTGACTGCACCCATCCCACAACTCGCATGCATACTCTAAAATAGATCTAATAAATGTAAAATATATACGTTCAAGATAATTTCGGCTCAATAAATATTTTAATTTCATCAAAGCTCCTAATCTTGAACAGGCCGATTTGATAATGTTTTCTATATGGGTATGAAATTTGGCGTCACCAGTAAACGTAATACCTAAGTGTTTGTGTGATACAACAGTTTCCACAATTTGGTCTTCAAATATAATATCGATATTAGGTTCATTATTTGCATTAGAGAGCACTATCGCTTTTGTTTTATTTGGATTAAATTTAACAAGCCATTTCTTGGACCACACTGATATTGTTTCTAAATCACAGTTCATGACATCTTCTATTGTGAGAGGACTCTGGCTTGTATAAGAAAGAGACGTATCATCAGCAAATAGTCTTGTTAAACTTATAAGGCTATCTGCTATATCATTGACATATAATAAGAAGAGCAAGGGGCCAAGANGAACAAGATGATAAGATATTACACAAATTTACCTAACAGTATTTTCAATAGAGGGAATCCAAAGGACAAAAAGACAAAGCAGATACAACACCACAAGAAACAAAATGTCAAACGCAAAGGTACTTACTTGGTACAGGCATTTCATTTCAAAAGTAGTCATTGCTTTATTGTTTGATTGATTGATTGATGTTTTACGCCAACTTCGGCGCTCCAAAATCCTCTTTCACTTCGGGTGTGTCTGTTAGCAACTCAATTTTACATCACAAGCTAAAAAGGTCGTATAAAGTGAAGAGAAATGCTCATCCCAGAACTATGTAAAAAATCAATCTTGAATCTTAGTTCGACCCGAAACTTCAAATGTTTCCACAAGGGACTGATATCTATTAAAGAATTTTTTTTGTTTGAGACGTATTTTTGAAGCATTGATTAATAAGGCAGTCGCGCAGATTTATATCATTCATCAGGTGGTTGTTTCCCACAATATAAAGGACTTGGCATTTATATAAGTTGAATTAATTTAAACCTAATATAAAAACAACCACCTGTCTCAAGTGAAAGGTGGTTTCTCTGAAAAAAAAATGTATAGTTGTTTTGAAAATAACCACCTTTAACAGGAATAGAAAACACTGTATGCCTAATGTCCGCATTATTTTTGCCAGCTCGTGCATTTTGAATCAGCTGTTACACGTACACTCCATAAGCAGCAGAAGGTGGAATATTATTGTCCATGTAAGGGAAATTAATAATTCTGAAATTCAACTCGTAGCTTTTATAATATATTTTAGTATTAAGATGACAGTTTTCTTCAAATTTGATATGTCAGTCCGAAAAAGATGTAGATCTAGCGTTATTCACTAAATCTGGGGTATATATTGATGGGAACCAAAAAATCGTAGTGCATTCTCTATCACGGCGTATAAAGTCTAGTTTTATTTTTGGATGGATGCAATAAAATAATGCTATTTCCGGTCGGATGCGAGGAAAAAAAAACATAACATCACACGTCAAGGTAAATAAAAATCTTAATGTCCCTCATACAAATATATTTCACTTAACTATACATGTATATGCCCATTCTTTAGCTATCATCAAAGGCTCTCTGGGGCCGCATTGTTTTTTGTAAAAACCTTTCTTGTTTTTATTGCAAATAACGTCAAATGCAGCTACCGTTGTTTCGTTTATATGTCATATTCGTTTACATTGATTAGAATCCTGTATTTTAAGTCATTTGATATACGTTAAAGATATATTTGGAAACATTAAGCCGGTTTTCAAATTTTATAACCTTTATTCATACAACCCATCATATAAACATATAAAACCTTGGATTAAAACCTTTCATTGTTTAATTCAACTGGGACAAAGCAATTTTGACTGGATGCGAGGATCTTTTAAAAACCAAAAGAGAATTTTCAAACGTTTCCACCTATTTATGCGTAGTCTTTTTGTCTCATGAACTTCAGCTCTTCACACCTCTGTTCGGTATTTTTTTTATTGAATAAATTGTTATATTACATATGGTATAGGTTCCTATTAATCTCATTGGCTAATACGCTCACGTGATTTTAAGAATATTCAGTATATGTCAGCGTTGTTACTAAATTTAAGTATAGTGACGCTATGTTTCTATTTTTAGTTTTATTGAGGCTACATGTCTGTTTGGACTTTCAGACTCTAGTTTTTCACTAAGAAAGGTCTTATGAAAAATATTTTAAAAGATACTGGAAAACGCTTTACACTTTAATGGGAGTTTACGCCAGGGAAATAAAGGGGGTATTTAATGTTTATACAGACCAACCACTGAAATCAATGAAAAATATATTTAACAGTTGTCATATGTTTGTTTATTGCACATTTCACGTAAGGACGCTAATAAAAGGCTTACGTGTTTGTTTGTTTGCAAAAATAAGAGAAATGTCGGTATTTATTCATCCTATGAGCACTCATGTAACCCATTCTAGATGATGGCAGATCCACACGCTCTTCAAATAAAGGTTCTATTTCTGATTAAATTCCGATGTATTGACAAAATTTTCCTCCACAAAAACATAATGAGACATCATAAAACTACATATGTAATATAAAAATGATGGACCTTTTACTCTGTCAATATGCTAAATATGGCCCTGTTAGGAATACATTGACCTCGGACTTTGTCCTCGGTCAATATAAACATAACATGTCCATATATAAAATATTGACTTTGTGAAAAGTCCATAATACATCGGCATACCGAATACCGAATACCGAAGCAAGAAAAGGAAAGGGGAAATTCTAAAATCATAAATCCAACATCATGGCAATTCACAGCAACATGAATTGAGACAGTATGACAAAGGCAAAACAAATAAACAAAAATGAACAAGAACGTCACAAAACTAAAGCACTAGCAGTGTGAACCCCTTTAAAAACTCGGGGATCATTAGGTGCTCCGGAAAAGTCTGGTTTGGTCACAATCGGTGTTAGTCAGTCCGGTAACAAACTATTGATCTACCCAAAAATATCTGTTCTCATTTGTGAAACAGAAACATTGTAATGGTCTGTCAAATCGTGGTGACGACCGTAAAACTTTTGTAGTGACAATTGCAACAGTGACTGAACATACCCCTGATGTATAAGTTTTTGAGACAGTAATTTCGCTCTGTTGACAAAATCGCTGTACAAACTACAGTCACGGCAATAGCGAATGAGTTGTGAAATGTACACGCCATATGCCGGAGAAGTGGGAATATTACTTCTCAAAAACGGGAAGTTCACTATTGGAAAGTCGAAATCATCACGCTTGTCGTAAAGTTTTGTTTTCAGACGTCCAGAGTTGTCAATGTAGTGGTATAGGTCCAGGTATGATGCTGATGATGGTGTATCAGTGGTCTCTTTAATTTCGGCTTCATTTGGGTATATATAAGATGAAGGTTATCCTTAAATTGAGGATTGTCCAATGAAAGAACATCATCTATATAACGGAAACTGAAATTAAAGCATTTGGCTAACTGATTGTCTTTTTTCTGAGCTAGCCCTTTATGAACCTGGCTTTATACGAATGAAGAAACAAATCTGCTAAAAGTGGCACACAGTTAGTCCCCATAGGTATCCCTATTGTCTGCTGGAAAACTTGTCCTCCAAATTCCACAAATATGTTATCATTCAAGAATTCCAGCATTGTAATGACATCCTCCTCTGTATACTTTTTATGTGAATCAGTGTTATGTTTAACAAAACAGGCCCCATCTTTACATATCACTAAATATGAATATCTTCTTTCACCCTTTAAGTACAGAAAGACTGGTGTATTAAATCCCAGAGTACTGACTTTAGCTTATCGTGTGGGAGAGTAGTATAGAGAGAAGAAAAATCAAATATTTTGACACTGTTGACACAATTGATAAATATTATGAGGTCATTAATGAAAGCTTCATTGTGACTTTAAAATGTAGAACAATAAAAATGTTATTCAATTACTTGGTTTTATCATGTATTTGTATTTACCCATGCGCATTTACTCCATATCATTAATTGTTTATAGGTCTATTAAATTATGCATAATTTTATTCTATGTACTGGCTTGAGAGCTAATTTTGACAAGACATAGCTTATTTGGAATGGTTCTAAAAAAGGATGTGGGGAGGAATTTTAACATGACAAGCGATTTTTGTGGGTACATAATGGTAAATTTAAACTTTTAGGTATTCAGTTGATTTGTTTGTCGAAAAAAAAACGCATCAAAATTTGATTGAAGCTGTTAACAAAAGTAATAAGGTTCTTAAAGACTGGACTTACAGGAATTTGTCTCTTCTAGGTAAAATTACTGTGATAAAATCTTTGGCACTACCTATATTGGTCCATCTCCTATCTGTTCTTGAGAATCCTTCCACAGATTTTCTTAATGAAATTCAGGGCATTTTTTTTATTTTCATTGGAGTGGAAAAACAGATAAAATAAAGCGTGATGTTTTGATAAGCGACGTAAGTGAAGGTGGGCTGAAAATGGTACATATTGGCTCTTTTTGTAAATCAAAAAAATGTCTTGGATTTATAAGCTATTAGACGCTTTGAACCATTCTCAATGGAAAACTCTTCTTTTCGACACTCTACAAATAAATGGTGGTGATAAAATCTTTTTTTGGGGGAGGATATTGTTTCGTGTGTAGCTGAAAAATTAAACCCACTTTGGAGGGATGTGCTACTGTGCTACAAAATTATGCTAGTTTACTTCCCTCAGCAGCTCAAACAATTGAGGATATTCTGAATCAATCTCCAGAATACAAGTTAATAACAGGCATGTGTTTATACAAAGTTGGTGCAGAAACGGCGTGTTTTATATTAATGATTTATTAGATAATAATGATCTTATAATGTCTTTTACAGATTTTAAAAATACTTGTGATATTAAATGTACTTTTACAGAGTTTTATGGTATAATTAGTTCCATTCCAGTAGCATGGAAAGAAATGATAAAAAATTCTCACAAAATTGAAATGATAAAAATAAAATTACATTTTACTGTTGTGGAAAATATCTTTAAATGCTCAAAAATATTTTATGACTTTTATCTTAGTAATATTAAGATATTGCCAGTAAAAGCACAAGACAAATGGTCGATTGAAGTAGACATACAGATGGGTGCAGACGCAACGTTCCAAAAAGTGCACTTAAAGTGAACTTAAAGTTCACTTTTCAAGTGCACTTCGCGTTTCCTTTAGCTGTCGCGAAGTTCATTTTTTGGAATTGGTAGCTATTCCATGACAGGTTTTTTCGTGTTCACTAGTGAACTTCAATTAGTGTGTCTTGTCTGTTTTCTAGTTAGTTCACTTTATGTCTATGGGAGTCTAGGATGATGTTTATTTCGCTGAACTTGATTGCTCTTTATTTAGGGGCCGACTCCGACCTGCCGTTGGGTGTGGGGTTTCTTCACCGTTCATTGAAGATCTTATGGTGGCTTTGAGTTGTTATTACTCCCCTTTGGGTCGTTGTCTCTTTGACACATTCCCCGTTTCCCTTCTTTTTCCTATTCAAGTGCACTTGAAAGCTGTCGCGAGGATCACTACTTAAAACGAGGTTATCTTACATATATATATAAGAGACATATAAAACATTTTATATGTCTCTGTATATAAATAGTTAGATCGCATTTTAAGCGATAGTTGAGGTGATAAAATTTGATTTCCACGTAGCGTTCTTTTGGATAGGCAAATGCGAAAAAATACCAATGCAGTTATAATACTTTCAAACGCACCAATTGTGATGAACAAACTCTCACCAAACAACATTACAAGGATACAGAAATGCTCAACGTTCCACCTAAAGATAACACCTTGCCTACAATGTACTGGATTCCTAAGCTTCACAAAAACCCGTACAAGCATCGTTTTATTTCGGCATCGAGTAATTGTTCTACTACTAACTTGTCCATCCATTTAACCAGTGCACTTTCTTGTATAAAGGAGTTAATTATAAAATATTGTGAAAAAACTTAACAAAACTCTGGTGTCAATTACTTTTGGAGTGTAAAAAACTCTATTGAAGTTTTAGATAAATTGCAATCAATACAAAATTCAGTTTCATCTATCGACAGTTATGATTTTTCTACACTTTATACAACGCTTCCGCATAATCTGATTAAATCTAAATTGGGACAATTGATTAAATGGTCTTTTAAATTTTCTGGACTGCAGTTTATTTGTTGTAACAAAAAGCAAGGATTTCTTTTCTAATATTACTTACAACAATCATTCCTCCTGGACGTGTGATGATACGATTAAAGCACTTAATCTTTTGCTTGACAACATTTTTGTTCGCTTTGACAACATTGTTTATCAACCGGTCATTGGAATTCCCATGGGTACACATTGTGCACCTCTCATTGCAGATCTTTTTCTTTTCTGTTACGAACGTGACTTCATGAAAAAATTACAAAATGGGACCATACAAAACAGTGATCATCTTATTTCTATTTTCAATGATAACAGCAGGTATATTGACGATATCCTTACTATTGACAATCCCCAGTTTTTAGATTATGTCGACATCATTTATCCACAACAACTGAGACTTAATAAAGCTAATGATGATTGTAAGAATGCCCTTTTCTGGATCTAACTATCATCGTTGACTCTGGTAAAATAAAAACTAAAATTTACGATAAAAGGGATGATTTTGATTTCAGTATTACTAATTTCCCTTTTCTTGACGGCGACGTTCCTCTAGCCCATCCTACGGAGTTTATATTTCTCAACTGGTACGATTCGCACACGTTTGTTCTACTCTTGACGACTTCAATGAACGTAACCTTACTATCACTTCAAAACTTTTGCAGCAAGGTTATAGATTTCATAAATTATTAAATACATTTAAAAAGTTTTATCGAAGATATGAACATTTGATATTGAATATAATGTCACTCGCAAAAAGCTTATTTCTAAGGGCATTTCCCATCCTCGATTTTACGGAAATGTTGTTAAAAAATGCCAGAAACTGATTAAAAATCCAGAAAAACTTGGACGTAACTTACATTCTTTACGCAATAGGGGATATCGACAGGATATTCTGCACGTGTCCGTTAAATTAGCTTTGGGATCCATTGACCTGAGAATTTTACACACATACTGGCCTCTCACTGATACTGCCGATGTCTACTGAAATACATGCTGATTCTTTACCAAACCCATTGGGAGTTTTGAATTTGATTTTCCTTCCGTAGTGCGACAGTGTTTTACCAGCAGACTAGGCTCCTTGAGCTATCCGGCAGTTTAGCGGCGAGCACTCCTTGGCCCATCTTTCAAAATTACGTTTTGTTCCGCCATTTTTCTTTTCTAGATTGTGGTCATGGAGTTAGTAGTCTACCTGTATGGGTTTTATTCGTATGTTTATTATACTATAGGGAAACGGGACAGAGAAAGGGGAGGTTTGGTTACCCATAAACCGGTTTAACCCTACCGCTGGCTTTTGCTAGTACCGGTACCAAGTCCGGCTGTCCCGAGTTCCTATCGTTGTTATGTTTGTCTTTTGTATTTTTATTGTGGGTTTTTTTCTTGTTCAGTTCCTATTAACTTTGTGGCATGTGACTATGTTTTTCGGCCATTGTAGGTGTTTCCTGTTATCTTTTTTATTCCATATATAAAATATAAAACATGTCAGATAATATTTTCCCGCAACAAAAATGAAATCACACGTGTAGATAAAAACGTGTTACTGAAATCCAGCTGGGACTAATCCGAGATTCCAGTCAGACAACAGTTCGAAATTCAGCACTTCATAATTTGATCAAATACACTTAAGAGGCTAATTTTGTTCATCGGTCAGGGAAAATATACTTTACATTTTTATTGAGCATATTCAAAACACAGTTTGTAGATCCGTTTATCGAAATGCCGTATTTGTGCCGATTTTGTAAATCTTTACATATAGATACATTTGTATGTTTGAAAAGTCAGGTTTATACTAAATCTTTACAAATGACCAAAATAATTCAGTTTTTAAGTATTTTACTTTAAGAAGGATATAACTTTGTGTAAATCTTTTCATAAATATGTTTGAAAAGTAAGGTTTTCATTAGGCAGTTTATACTAAATCTTTACAAATGCCCAAAATAATTCATTTTTCAAAAATATTTTACTTATAACATCCTTTAGAAGAAGTTTTATTTGTCTCGATATAGCTTTTTGTAAATCTTTGTTTAAATATGTTTGAAAAATGCGGTTTATATGAAATCTTTACAAATGACCAAAATAATTCATTTTTTAAAATATTTTACTTTATCACATCCTTTCAAAGAAGTTTTATATAAGGTTATTTTGGGAAAAATACATATAAATGTTGTGTATTTATATATAATATCTCCCACTTTTGGATTCATTTTGACAAAAGATGCATAAATTTGGTATCGCGAGAAAGGAAAATAGCTAAAATGCAAAATATTTCAGTCTTATAAGGTAATTTGGAAAAAATATATATAAATGTTGTGTCGCGACAATTGAAATAACAGCAACATATAATATCTCCCACTTTTTGATTCATTTTTGACAAAAAATGCAACAATTTGGTGTCGCGAGAATTTCCAAAAGCTAAAATCAGAGATGGGGTCAATTACATTCAAAGATATTAATTGAATTACAATTACTTTCCCAAAGTGTTCAATTAAATTACATTTACAATTACAAGGATTTTGGAATGTAATTAATTAAATTACAATTACTTTGCAAATGTAATTAATTAAATTACAAATTACATTTGAAGCCAACATTTTGTTTTTATTATTTATTTTCAAAAGTTATTTATCATGCTATCAAATGAAAAGGACTCTAAGAGCCATGAAGGAAAGCATTTCATACCTATTATTGCAAAATATATTAACTACTAAAAAAATTGACCAATGTGTTTACTGATAAACTTTATCTACATCAAATGTTCAAATGTATTGTCCTCTAGCCTAAACATATCAGACTCAAAGTTTATCGATTTTCTCTACTGTGGGGTGGTTATTAACTGACTGGCAAGTTAACTCAGTAATATTTGGAGTTATGTTGAATTCCCTTAATTTACAGGCAGTTGGCATGTATCTAACTTTCATGTATAACTATTACTTGAATGTGCGAGTAAAATACTTATGAAAGCTCAGCCGACATTTTAAACACATCAACAGAACATTCATTTAATTAGAAAGGTGTCATCCTGGTTTGCCAACTTTTAATTATAGGCAAAAATAAACATAGTGGCCTGTGTTGCTTTAACAATTAAAGTTTGTTGCTAACTTGTATTTAATATTTACCTGTATATCAAAATGACATTTCAACAAGAATAAAATAAATTGAAATTTAAAATAATTTTCATGTCACAAGATTTTTTTTAATTTTGAGTAATAATAACATTTTAACAAAATAATACTGTTTCATGGGTACACTGATGACAGATAATAAATAGTTTATATAAAATAATGTTAAAAATCATTAAAATTTTAGACTTTGTACATGTATTTAAAAGGTTGATAATAATGCCTAAAGGCACTAATTATGTCAAATTAAACACTAATTAGTCTGGTTCCCAGTCCGCTTATGTGACATAACCGTCCGGTATGGGCCAATTTCAATGGAAGCTTCGAGCATGCATGAAGACCAGAGATGCTTCCGGCAAGGTGTAAATTGTCCCAGTTAGGTATATTTTTAGGATATTAAGACAGTAATACGGCAAACCAAATTGCCCAAATTTGAATTTAAGTTCTATGAGTAATGGACATCCGTTTAGTATCAAATTCTGTTAGCGGGAGGTCTTCGCAAAAAATGGGCAAGGACAATTGTCCGACGACTTCTAGCTGTTTCAGGACGATGGCTCGCCCGATAACGAGATAAACATCAAATAAACCTAACAAGCCCCTCGAACCAAATTGCCCAATTTTGAGTATAAGTTCTATGAGTAATGGCTATTCGGTTAATATGATTTTTGGTGATCGAGCGGCCTGGACATCAAATGGGCAAGGACATTATGTCGATCGACTTTTAGAGCTCTTGGTTCCCTTGCCTCGTTCAAGGACATCAGATCAAATCAGACATTCCAGAAACATATAATTACATATCTCTGATCAAACACATTACAAAAACAGGAAAACAGCAAACACCTACAATGGCCAGGAACTACAATCACATGCCACAATTTACAAGCAAACTGCACCAGAAAAACAATAATGAAAACAAGAGACAAACATAAATAACGATAGGAACTCGGGATAGCCGGACTTGGTACCGGCACCAGCAAAGGCCAGTGGTAGGGTTAAACCGGTTTATGGGTACCCAAACCTCCCCTTTCTCTATCCCGTTTCCCTATAGTATTATAAACACGCGAATAAAACCCAATACAGGTAGACTACTAACTCAATGACCACTATCTTGGAACAGAAAAAGCATAAGACAAAACGTAATTTTGAAAGAAGGGTCAAAGAGTGCTCGCCGCTAAACTCCCGGCTAGCTCAAGGAATCTAGTCTGCTGGTAAAACACTGTCGCACTACGGAAGAAAAATCAAACTCAAAACTTCCCGAAGGGTTTGGTAAAGAGTCTTACATACATTTTTTTAGTCTGTGTATTTATTATTTTTTTGGGGGGGGGACGTTGGAGTGCCTATCCCTTTCTCTTGTGGCATTGCCATTCTCCTCCCTTTTTCCCTATTTCCCCCTGACATGTCTTTACCCTGTCTGCCCCCATTTTTATCTGACAGAAAGTAAACTGCATACAAGGCAGTTTATCAGAATAAAGATTTATACGAAGAGGGGGTAAGGGGGGTTCCAATAACAGCATAAAAATAAGAATTTTTATTATACTATTCCTGAACCCATAAAGGGCATCATAATACAACAAACTGCAGTTTGATTGATAAGACATGTAAAGAAACAAACAAAAATAAACCACTACTGGTCAGCTATGGCAGCGAAGGGCAGGACCAGAGCCTGACATATTATGCTTGCATGTGTCTTATCAATAATCTGTACTTGACATAACAATCTATGCAAAATAATACAAAGAAAATCATTCATTTGGTCTCCATTTCTTTCTTATTTCAAAACACTCTGTAATAAAATTACTAAGATGTATCAGAGTTGGTAAATGCTCATTTGCTCATTTGTTCATGTCAAACTGAGGTAAATCAAATTCCATTAAAAAGTAAAATTTTGTTTATAAGTATCAAATATTTAGCACATAATTTAGATTCCGAAGATTCTCTAGTAAACATTTGATAGATAAAGGTCTAGGTTAAAAAAAACAAATTAATTTGTAGGTTTAAAAAAAACTTTTTAAGATACACAGATGTGCAGTCTTTTTATACGACCACAAAAATTTTGTGGTCGTATTATGGTATGGCGCAGTCGTCGGCGTCGGCGTCTGCGTCGTCGTCGGCGTCTGTGGCCAGCATAACTTTGTTTCTAGTGCCAGTAGTGGACGGATCATCATCAAATTTCAGTATGTGGTTTCTTGGCATAATGGCTATCCCGGGTTTTAATTTCGGGTTTATGGCCCCACCCGTTTCAGAAAAAGGGGCCAAAAAGGGGTAAAATTGGGTATTTTTGTGTCAGTGGACAGCATAACTTTGGTTCCAGTGAACAGATCATTTTCAAATTTTAGTATGATGTTTCTTGGCACGTGCTTTAGCCCGGGCTGTACTTTTATGTTCCTGGCCCCGCCCGTTTTAGAAAAAGGGGCCAAAAGGGGTTAAATTGGTTGTTTTCACATATTTGACTGTAGAATCTTGGGGTTTCTTTCAGTTAACTCCTTAGAAAATTTCCAAATTGAAGTATGCCAACGGATTTCACGTGGCATGTACCGTTCACGAGATAAATGGGGCCCAAAAGGGGCGAATTTCAAAAATTTCATTTTTTTATTATTTTATTTTTCCAATGTTAAAACTAAATTTTTTACTGGCAGCCATCTTGGATGAGTTGCACGTTTGCTGGACATTTTTTTTTAAAGAAGAGCACCTAATGACTTGTGATCAAGTACCGTACATGTATGTTTCAACGGAAATGTTGAATTTGTTTTTCTGAAAGGCTCCAATGCTGGTGGCCATCTTGGATCTGATGCAGACTTGCAGGACACATTTTTCAAAAGGGACCAACTAAGGACAGTTGTTACCCAAGTATGGTTCCAGTTAGTCAGAAAGTTTCCGCAGAGAAAATCTTGAAATTTTTTTCCCATAGGGTCCAATGAATTAAGTTTCCTGCTGGCAGTCATTTTGGATGAGGTGCAGTACGTACATTATAAGACAAGTTCCATCATGAAGTTAAAATGTAGTCCTTGACATGATGAACATTTTTCCATTTTAATTCCAACCTCCATGTCAAAGTGTTTTTATACCACAAAAATTTTGAGGTCGTATTGTGTTATGGCGCAGTCGTCGGCGTCAGTGTCCGTGCCCAGCATAACTTTGTTAATAGTGGTCAGATCACTTTCAAATTTAAATATGAGGTTTCTTGGCATAAGCTTAAGCCCGGGTTTTAATTTCCGGTTCTTGGCCCACCCGTTTCAGAAAAGGGGACCAATAGACAACAGCAAAAATTAAAAAATAAAAGTAAAAGTCAAAATAGAAAAGATAAATGATAAATAGGTAATATTTGCACCATAGAGGCAGAAGAATTCGGTCTAGATCAGGCCAAATTTGAGACCCGAGTTTATCCAAAGAGACTAAAATAATGACCAGAATTTATCCAAAGGGGATGTGGTAATCAAAAGATTAATGCCTTATCTAAAGTGACATTACATCAGGAATGCAGCAAATCACTAAATCCTTTCTCTTTGTTTATATTGGCCGGGAAAACAAAATTTGATACCCGAAATCTCCAAACAACAAGAAATTAAACCCAAAATCTCCAGAAATTGCTAAAATATAGACCTGAAATCTCCAAAGTCTTTCGGGAAATTCTACCCCGAATTTGCCGCACGTCCCGTACCTATACATATAGAAGTTACCCCCCCCCCCCCCGGGATTCAATGCAGGACAAAGTCAAAGTGACAACGCTTAATTTTCATTCATGTCATTAATCTACAGAATGTCATACGTATATTTGTCATTTTATGTACGTTAGATTAAATTCGTGTAGCCTTTTGAAAATATAAAATTGATTTCTTTTACTATCATTGTGAAAAGGTAATATTTATACTAAATTCTTTCGATGACCGACGTACATGACGTGGCAACAAACTGGTTCCTAGCCCATCAGGTTAAAAAACGTTGGAAACCAGTACATACAAGTTCAAGGTCAGCCATCGCCTGATACCGACCGTTATATTTGTATATGACGAAGGCATACTGAATATTGCGGCGGGAACCAACCTAGACACTAATCAAGTCTTGTTTATCACTGACACAAAAGTAAATATGACAAACTGATTAGAAGCCATATTGCTATTGGCATTTATAATAAAATTCAATATAAATAACTAAATACCGAAGTTACTGAGAATTTATTTTCTGCATATGCGCATTTCGACAACTTATGTCTCTTCAGTGCAGATAAAATATAAACGTTTGGAAGACCATAGACTCAAATATGTTTAAAAACTGATAGAGAACAAATGACCAATATGATCTAAAACAATAATTTTAAATTTAATTTATATTTCAATTAATTTGATATCAAGAGTTGTTCTATTAAAACAGAGGAAACAGTAATTTGCACAATGTCCACATTTGAAAACAAGAGAGAAAAGGTGCCTATTCTTGTATATTAAAAATACCAAGTCATAGACTCATAATAATATTTTGTGTAAAGAAACTATCTGAACTTTCTTGAATAGGGGTAGCCATCCACTTCTCTTTTAGCAAGTATATGTAATTGAATGTAATTGAAAAAGTAATTGAAATTACAACCCTTTTTTGGTAAGTAATTAATCAAATTACGATTACATGTAATTCAAATTTTTGTCAATTACACATTACTTCCAATTACATCACAATTAGTTACAATTAATTACAATTACACATTACAATTAACCCATCCCTGGCTAAAATGCAAAATATTTCAGTCTTACAAGGTAATTTGGGGAAAATACATGAAAATGTTGTGTCGTGACAATTGAAATAAGGACCTACACATAATATCTCCCACTTTTGGATTCATTTTTGACAAAAGATGTATAAATTTGGTATCGCGAGAAAGGAAAATTGCTAAAATGCAAAATATTTCAATCTTAAAAGATAATTTTGGAAAAAATACATATAAATGTTGTGTCGCGACAATTGAAGTAAGCACCGACATATAATATCTCCCTCTTTTGAGGTCATTTTTAATAAAAGATGTATAAGTTTGGAATCGTGAGAAAGGAAAAAAGCTAAAATGCAAAATGTTTCAATCTTATAAGGTAATATTGGAAAAAATATATATAAATGCTGTGTCGCGACAATTGAAATAAGCAGCAACATATAATATCTCCAAATTTTTTTATTCATTTTTGACAAAAGATGTATAAATTTGGTTTCGCGAAAGGGGAAAAGGCTAAAATGCAAAATACTTCAATCTTATAAGGTAATTTTGCGAAAAATACATATAAATGTTGTGGCGCGACAATTGAAATAAGCACTGACAAATAATATCTCCACTTTTGAGGTAATTTCTGACAAAAGATGCATAAATTTGGTATTGCGAGAAAGTTTTTTTTTAAATTACATATGACTCGATAAAATACCCTTTTTGAAAGATTTATTAAGAATATAATGTGACACAAGCATTGGAATGTATAAATAAAACAAAAGAACGCTATATTTTTTATGTATAATAGCATTTTGGTTTTGATTTATTATCAAAAATATATTAAGAAGCGAATGAAGTCGTCGAGTTTTCATATTTTTTGCTAACTCGAATAATTCACGCCCTCTCCGTATCCGATTCTCTCCTTCTATGAGGATAATGTAGCGATCGTAGTGAGTGGAATATAACGACTGGATTATTCGGGTTAATTTTTTGCTTAAAATTAATTTCGTCATATTATTATCACGTGTTTTGAACTGACCAATCGTTAAGAGCAATCCAAAGCTGCCACGAAGTTCACTTCAAGTACACTTTGCGATCACTCCCGCGATCGCATCTTCTTTTCAAGTGCACTTGAAAGTGGTCACAAGTTCACTCTAGGCTGTCATGGAATCACTTTCAAGTGCACGCGAGGAACGCTTTTGGAGTGCACTTGGATGGAATGTTGCGTCAGCATCCAACTGTACCTATCAATACTATTTATTATCTTTTCAAACATCCAACCAAAAATAATAAGCTCATTATGTTTCAGTATAAATTACTTCACAGAATTCTACCTTTAAATTCCTTCCTTTAAAAATGCAAATTATCTGAAACAGAACTGTGTTCTTTTTGTGAGGAAACCAAAGAAACATATCTCCATTTCAATTGCAACTGTAGATTTTCTCGAAATTTTTGGTTATCTGTTAGTAATGTAATAAACTAGAGGCTGAGCCTGTATCGCTCACCTGACAAAATGCTGAACAGCAGGGTTTTTGATGTTCTGCATGGTGGCCATGTCTTTTTGTCGGATTGAAATGAAATGAGCAATCTTTGTGAAGGACCTTCCATACATCATTCCTGTATAGTCTGGTTGAATTTGCTTCATTGGTTTCAGAGGAGTTGATGAAAATGATGTTTTCCCATAGGTCCAATGTTAAATATAAGTTTTGCGCTGGCGGCCATGTTCTTTGTCCGATCGGAACGAAATGAGCAATCTTTGTAAAGGACCTTCCATTCATCATTCTTGTAAAGTTTGGTTGAATTTGTTTCAGTGGTTTCAGAGGAGTTGATGAAAATGGTGTTTTCCCATCGGGTCCAAATTAAATATAAGTTCCATGCTGCCGGTAATGTTTTTGTTGGAACGAAATAAGCAATCTTTGTAAAGGATCTTCCATACATCATTCCTGTAAAGTTTGGTTGAATTTGCTTCATTGGTTTCAGAGGAGTTGATGAAAATGATGTTTTCCCATAGGTCCAATGTTAAATACAAGTTCTGAGCTGCGGCCATGTTGTTTGTCGGATCGGAACGAAATGAGCAACCTTTGTAAAGGACCTTCCTTACTTCATTCCTGTAAAGTTTGGTTGAATTTGTTTCATTGGTTTCCGAGGAGTTGATGAAAATGATGTTTTCCCATAGGGTCCGTGTTAAATAAAAGTTCCGCGCTGGCGGCCATGTTTTTTGTCGGATAGAAACGAAATGAGCAATAGACCTTCCCTACTTCATTCCTGTAAAGTTGGGTTGAATTTGCTTCAGTGGTTTCAGAGGAGTTGATGAAAATGACGTTTTTCCCATAGGGTCCAATGTTTAATTTAAATTCCGCGCTGGCGGCCATGTTTTTTGTCGGATAAGAACGAAATGAGCAATCTTTGTAAAGGATCTTCCATATATCATTCCTGAAAAGTTTGGTTGAATTTGTTTCAGTGGTTTCAGAGGAGTTGATGAAAATGATGTTTTCCCATAGGGTCCAATGTTAAATACAAGTTCCGCGCTGACGGCCATGTTTTTTGTCGGATCGGAACGAAATGGGCAATCTTTGTTAAAGACCTTCCATACATCATTCCTGTAAAGTTTGGTTGAATTTGCTTCAGTGGTTTCAGAGGAGTTGATGAAAATGTGAAAAGTTAACAGACGAACGGACGACGGACGCCAAGTGATGGCAAGAGCTCACACTGACCCTTTGGGTCAGGTGAGCTAAAAAAATAAAGTTGGTTTGGATTTGCCTCTCGGTGAAAAGGATATCCTTTTGGGCTGTGTTAATTTCCTTTCAGTCATTAATTATTGTTTATTATATCTTAAATACTTTATTTATATATATGTTAGCGGCAAGAGGCGAAATTAGGCATTAAGCTTAAATCCTAGGTATTGCTTTCTTCAAAGTGGGATGTACTAAACGGGAATAACATTATTATTTAATCTGAATTGCATCGTTTAAATTCCGGGACCAATCGCATAAAAGCCAGGTCAATTCGGGTAAAAGTCAGGACACATTAAAATTGAAAATCAGGAATTACTGTCTTCCAGAACAATTCATGTCGCTACTCTCTTGTCGGATTTCGATGTATTTGAAGTGTCGATACTGTCAGTGGTTTTACTTGAAAATTTGTGCTTTAATTATATAGGAAACTGTATTTTTAATGAAATTGGATTGTTGTTTATATTTCAAATATGCGTTAATGAATTTGAGAAGATTAAAAGCGTGTAGTATGCTATCTGATAACTATCTAAGATTTACTATTCCAATTTAAGGAAAGCGACCTATCTTAAGAGCTATGATGAAAGCGTCTGCATGTTTACATTTTTTCAATATTATTCGTATTGAATCCGGGACAATCATAGAAAATCATGTCCTCGCAGGACGATGTTACCTACTGTGATTACTGTTGTGACGAGAACACCGTAATATAATGTTTTATTTGGGTCGACTCGTAAATTTCCACATATTTGACATGTTTTGACTATTTCAAAAATAAAAAGAAAAATAGACAAAATGTTTTATTAATATTTTTCATATTATTCTAAGAATTTGATTTGGTATAAGCTGTACTTAGCTTTAGCTCATGATGCACGCGAGTATGTTTGTTTTTTGAAGGTTTACCTCTGCAACAAACTTACTCAGCCAGAAAACAACTAACTCCGACATCAATTCGGCGGTGAGTGGTTGTACTAACGAAAACCGCTCCCAGTGTTGTTGTCCATATGTGCGAATGTAGTCATTCCTCCATTTCACCCAACTTTCGTAAACATTTACAGCCCAATTTGTGACCTTTACCTATTTGTTTAGTTTTTGAAGGGTCGGTGTGTTCGAATGATATGTCAGCCATGCATGATTGCCCATATTAATTTAAGAGAGTAGTATTCTTGTTTATTTTTTCATTTAGATTTATTTGCTGGTGGTATTATTGTACAAGTTAGATACAGAACATTTCTAAACAAAAGAAGTTGCCTTTAATGAATCTGGAAGGCTCCTTTTTCCGCACTCGTCCCCAGAAAAGGCCTCGGCTGGCGCCTTGGCCTTCACCTTTCCATTTATCACTGATTTTTATACACCCAATCCGAAGGAGGAAGGTATATACTGTTTTACCAGTGCCCGTCACTCCGTCCGTCACAACTTTTGGCAAGCTTTTCTCTACAATTCAAACTTGAAATTTTGCATAATCTTTTAATATGAAAAAAGAAAGGAAATGGGGTAAATGTCAAGGAGACAACATATCCAGGTTAAAATGACCCAAAACAAAGCATCTAGGGTCACCGTACGGTCTTCAACACAGTGAGGACCTTTCAGGTTACTACTAATAGTTTACGGCTTAGTTCTTTCTCTTAGCCGATTTAGTCCATTTTCCATCATTCCGTCCGTCAATTACTTGCAATCACAAGCTTTCTATGTTCATGTCATAATGTGGGATGGGTTTTCAAACTTGTTTGGCTACTACTTCCGGTTTATCAAGTCGGTCAATATTTTGTCATTGTCATTTGTATATAGAGTAACTTCTAACTACATTGTCTAATCGGCAGTTTGTCACGTTGACCTATATCTTAAGCTTGAATGACACTAGGCAATGTGTATGTTAGGTCCATTTCTCAGAAACTATTAGTGTTACAAAAATGAAAGTTGGTCAGTGGGTGAATCTCTGGTATTTTGTAGATTATCTCTTTGATCTACATTTCATGGTTGAGTAACTCTGGTCAAAATTAATTTTTCTTTCATCTCAGTTCAGTGCCGAGGAACTGTTATGTCCGACTGACTAGGGCCAAGTTATCTATTGGAATTAATCTGTCAGCAGGACATGTGGTAGTGATTTGTTTTTTGTCTTTTACTGTAGACACATTCTCTAGTTTAATCATGAATTGTATCTCAGATTCCTAGCAATGACGTAGAGTAAGTTCACAATTTACTGTCGTAACTTAAAGCACTATGCTGGTGGACTGTTAGTCAAGGAGGATATCCTCTATCGGATTTGACTTTACTACCTGAGTTGACATGTTCAACACGGCGGGTGTCTTATAAGAAGCAGATGCTTACTCTAACGGTACACGTTATCTCACCTATAGTTTTTATTGGGTCCGTTGTACATCTGTATGTGTGTCTTCATTTTTCTTTTTTGTCCTGCTCTCAAGTGGTGTCTTTGTTTCTTAGCGTTTCTGATGTTGCCATTGTCCATGGATTGTTCGTTCTTTTGACTGACGGTTCGGTTCTCACTTACTGTATACTCAGTAGCCAGTGCTTCCGTGCTGGCCCGAAAACCGATTTTATTTGGAAACCTTCAATATCTAAATTAGTTTCGCTCTCTTGCAAAGCCCATTCCTTAAATAATTTTTTCTTTCCTATTTAGATTCCATTGGTAATTTGTTCTCTATCAGATTTTACACATATTTCGGTATATGGATTTACCAATGTCTTGATTTGATCTGCACTAAAGAGATATAAGTTTTCGAAATGCTTATATACAGGAGGTAAATTTCCAATTACTTCGGAATTTTGTTATCAGTACCAGATATCAATTATCATGAGTGATTGCATTAAAATTCAGAAAACCAGATTGTTTATAATAATTTTGGATGGGTGGTAAAAAGAAGGTCTTACTGTCGCAAATATCCATTTTCCAGCACCGCTTACGAACCGCCAAAAATTTTGATTGGTCAATCTTTCTCAGCGTGCGCGCGGGGTAATTGAAACGAGCGCACGGGCTTTCGTCCAATTTTGTAATGCTAACACACCAATACAACTATACAATAATTGATTCAATCATTTTATAAAACTAAAAAATAGTGCTTTCAATTCTTGAATAATAAATACGCATTTTTATCAATTAACTTGACATAATTTAAAATACCAGAGAAATGAAGTATTTATTGTCTCTGAAAATACAAAGCAATTAGAATACAATGTTCTCATCCGACGTTCTTCAAACTTTAGAAAAATTGCGAATTATACATTTTTATAAGTATTTAGTGAAACCAGTTGTAATTTTAAAAGCAATCTAACAAGTCAAAATCTATTTATCTTATATGCTGAAAAAAATGTCTGGAGAGCCTTGCATCCAACCATTTTTATCTATATTATTGTCATCCAACCAGTATTGATTGATTTTTACGAAAGGATATGGAACAAATGAACATGAGACCATAACACATATGTTAACTCCAACTGCGATAATTTTAATGAGTTGTATGGCCATTTCGGAAATTAATTCCTCATCAGCAGCACTAGAATCCAAACAAAGGAAATCCATAATTTCAAAAAATATTTCAAATGCATAAAACCAAACGATATCCGAATAATCAGTAATATCAAATATAGCTAAGCACAAAACTACGATGGAGGGAGTTAATCCTTAGGTTTTAGAATTTACATAAATTTAGATATTATCTCATGTACAAGTACACCATATCTCAGAAAAATAAAGAGCATACATCTCTACCACGGGGAATTGTTTTACCAACTCCACACTGCAATAAAAGACAAACTCCTGTGTTAAATATTTTGCGAAAGGATATGGAGTAAATGAACATGAGACCATAATACATATGTTTACTCCAACTGCAATAATTTTAATTAGCTGTATGTCCATTTCGGAAATTAATTCTCATCAGCAACACTAGAATCCAAACAAAGGAAATCCATAATTTCAAATGCATAAAACTAAACGATATCCGAATAATCAGTAATATCAAATATAGCTAAGGACAAAACTACGATGGAGGGAGTTAGTCTTTATTTTTTATATATTAGACCATGTTTATATTATAACTCGCGAAATGTAAGTCACATTTTTCAAATGCCCGTAAAAGAAACCATCGGAACTGTATGAGTATGTGTGATTTTGACCTTCATTCATCAACGATATAAATGTAATGTTTAGGCTATCGTTCTCGTATTACACATGACTTATTTTTAAGAACTCTTGAGTATTAAAAGATAAAATAAGTCTACTTGTTTCAGTCAAGCCATCCCAACGCCAACCACTTTCGACTCATTTTTTCACATCTTACCAAAACTTAAACTACTATATACTCCGTGTCTATCTACCAACCGGAAGCTTAAAACGAGTTTTGTTTGCTACTGAAATAGAGGAGAAACGGGTAGAGTCAGGAATTTTTGCCCCATTTCTGGTTATTTCTTTTTTATATATACATGTTTTTGGACTTAATTTATCTATTTATTTATTTATTTATTTATTTATTTATTTATCTATTCGTTCATTTATTTTTCTATTCTTTTAATTCAGTAAAAAATAAAAGCCCCATACAAAGTGTTTCTGAAGGGAAGAATGTTTTTTTTTTTCAATCGGCCAATTTAACACAATGACTAACTGAAATATAACAACAAATAACAACAAATCAAACATTAAGCTCACATTTACTGACCATCAACAATAAAGTAAGAAAACTATGTTGTTGATTTCTCCTGTGAGATTACTAAGGTTAAATTCGGGTTATTGGATGTACTAAGGTTTATTTCGGGTTATTTGATGTGGTTTGTTTCAATTGATTAATTCACTTTTTTACCTTTTTTAGGCATTTAGGGCTTGCTATATTGCATTGTGTTGAAGACCGTGCGATGACCCTTAAATGCGTTGTTTTGAGTCGTTTTAACCTGGATACGGGATGTTGTCTCCTTTACATTTACCCCATTTCAATTCTTTTTCATAAGATACTTTTAGTAATTTATGCGAAGTGGAGAGAGAGATAAACATTTTAAGAACAATTAATTATACCCCCGCTTGAAAAGCTGGGGGTATATAGTGATGGGGTTGTCCGTCCGTGTTTCAGTCCTTCCGTCCGTCCGTTACACCTGAGGGTACCCATCTCATATCCGCTACTCCTCCTGAACCAATGCATAGATTTTTATGAAACTTTAACACAGTCTTCATTACATAATGTAGATGTCCATCTCCTATTTCAGAATTTGATTTGATTGATATTTAGGGTTTCCCATGGTGAAACATGGACTTAGCCATTACGTTGCAAATTGGTATCCTTCTTTTACCCGCTACTCCTCCTGAACCAGTGAATATATTTTCATGAGAAACTTTAACACAGTCTTTATGATATAATGTAGATGTGCACCTCATATTTCAGAATTTGATTGATATTTAGGGTTTCCCATGGGGGAAACACGGACTTAGCCATTACCTTACAAATGGGTATCCTTCTCTTATCTGCTACTCCTCCTGAACAAGTGAATATATTTTCATGAAACTTTAACACAGTCTTTATGACATAATGTAGATGTGCACCTCTTATTTCAGAATTTGTTTTGATTGATATTAAGGATTTTCCATGGGGAAACACGGGACTTAGCCATTACGTTACAAATGTGTATCCATCTCTTATCCGCTACTCCTCCTGAACCAGTGAATGTATTTTCATGAAACTTTAATACAGTCATTGTAACTTAATGTAGATGTGCACCTCCTATTCAGAATTTGATCTGATTGATTTTCAAATTGGGGATCGGAGGTATATATAAGTGAGCTTTGCTCACAGTTTTTCTAGTTTTTCAATACGAATGTTGTATGACGGTGATATTTTGAATCCAACCGAGACAAACTTGGAACATTCTAATAATACTTCCTGCAAAAAGCGTTCAAGCAATGAAGGAGAAATACAAATATAAAAATTAAGGATTACATAGATGTACTGGAATTACAAACAGAGACAAACCTAGATTTAAATGACGGAGTATTATTTTTTTTACCAAAAGATCTCCATTGTTCATAATCGAACTACGATTTTGTCTGCAGTCTAAGACGGGCATGAAAAATGAAACCAGCTTTCCATGCCCGATTTGACATAATTAAAAAATTCGAAAGACTTATTGTAAAATTTGACTCTCGTTCATGTTCACAAATGCATTCTCTTTTTACACTCTAAACCATGCTACTAAAATATGAATAAAAGGTATAATTAAAAATGCTTTGCAGATTCAAATCTAATAACAAAATCGTATTTTGTTGTATAATGTTATCATAGATGTATTAATCCATCTATAATGTTATAAATCCATTTTTTTTTTTGTATTATGTTATAAATCCATTTGTTTAATCCATTTTGTTGTTTTATATTATAAATCCATTTTTTTTAATCAAATACAAAAGGAAAAATATGTTACAATTTAAAATTCGGTGTGCAGTAGATTGATATTCTTATTGATATATTTATCTGGAGCAAGTTGGGAACGAATTGTGCTTCTCTATTGACTTTTCTCAGGGACTTGTAAAGGCACAAAAATATAAGATGCTAGATTCTTCAATTTCACTTCAAGATACATTTATGATGTTCTTTCCATTGACAATGCATCATTTGTTTTATCCATTCTATCAAAATACCCTGTAGAATTAGAAATAAAGGAAACATAAGAAATCACAAGATCTATACATATATGTTTTTGAACTTACATCTCAAGTAAGTGAGAACTGAACTGTTAGTCTAAAGACAATGGCAATGTCGTAAAAAACAAAGAAACAAAGACATAACATGAGTACGGCACAGAAAAGAAAATGTAGACACACATATATATTCAAAAATGAACAACACAGACCCAATAAAAACATGGGTGAGATCAGGTGCACCGGTAGAGTAAGCATCTCCTGCTTCTTATAAGACACCCGCCGTGTTGTACATGTCAACTTCGGTATCAAAGTCTTACCCGGTAGAGGAAAAACAAACTTTAGTGACAAAGAGAAAGATCTATTGTCATCTGGAAAACAGATATCCCATAGCGGTCCACCAGATCATGATGTCGACCGTAAAACTTTTGTAGTGATGACCTCAAGTTATGGGCATCATACCCTTGCTTAAGTAGCCCATTTGTAAACAACTGAGCTCGATCAAGGTAATCACTGTATCGACCACAGGCCCTTGAGTAGCGAATGAGTTGGGAGATGTAAACTCCATATGCCGGTGATTTTGGAATGCTGCTACAAAGAAAAGGGAAGTTGACAATTGGAAAATAGCCTAGTTTGTAGTGTACATCTGTTGTCAATTTCCAAATGAAGGTCAAGGAACGAGGCTGTTGTGGAAGTATCTGTAGTATCCTAAATTTAGAGCTCTCAGATTCGATGATTCGATGATTCTAAAATATACGACAAGAAGGATGACTTTAACTTTCAAATCATCTATTTTGACTAACATGGATTGTAATATTCCAAAATGTGTATGTGAAATGGTCATTTTTGATCTAAAACAAAAATGATGACTTTAACTTCCGAATCATCTATTTCACTAACATGGACAATAATATTCCAACATCTGCTGCTTACGGAGTGTTTGTTTCGCAGTTCATTCGTTACGCCTGAGCTAGCTCCAATAATGCAGACTTTCTCATTAGGTATATTTATCTCCGTTACCGCCTTATTAATCAAAGCCTAAAAAAATTGAAATGCATACGATTATTTTAATGATGTTGAAAAATTGAAGTTTCGGTCTGAAATAACTAAATACCGAAGTTACTGTGAATTTTGATTCTGCATATGCGCATTTCGACAACTTATGTCTTTTCAGTGCAGATAAAATCTAAACGTTTGGAAGACCATAAAGTCAAAGATGTTTAAAAACTGACAGAGAACAAATTACCAAATATGATCTAAATAGAAAGCCAACATCAGCTGAGGATATAGCTTTGCATGAGGGAGATACTCCTTAGTTTCAGCAAAATATACAAAAAATAGATATTGTAAAGTTCCAAATAGAATCGGCTTTCAGGTCAGCACCGAAGTACTGACTACTGGGCTGGTGAATACCCTCGGGGACTAACAGTCCACCAGCAGAGACATCGACCCAGTGGTAAAAAATAACTAAATACCGAAGTTACTGTGAATTTTGATTCTGCATATGCGCATTTCGACAACTTTTGTCTCTTCAGTGCAGATTAAATCTAAACGTTTGGAAGACCATAAAGTCAAAGATGTTTAAAACTGATAGAGAACAAATTACCAAATATGATCTAAATAGAAAGCCAACATCAGCTAAGGACAGAGCTTTGCATGAGGGAGATACTCCTTAGTTTCAGCAAAATTTACAAAAATTAGATATTGTAAGGTTCCAAATAGAATCGTGATTAAAGATTTATTTTTTAATAAGTTCTGTTATAAGTTTTTTTGTCACTGTTTACGACCTTTAAATAGGAAGTGGGTGTTGTGCGCCATAAAACCGGTTTACCCCATTAATTCTTTTGAAATACGAAGTCAGGAACATTGCGATTGCGATTTTCCAGAAGTTTTGAACCTGCTTTGTCTATTTGTCCCTTGGATTTTGGCTTTGGTGATACTCTTCTGTAACTTTCTTATTACACTCATAAATCATTATTTAAAATATATGCATAGTTGTTCATGTTATTGTACAGCCATCATTTAATTTACCTGTGAGTGTCACTATGAGAGTCCAATCATAATATGATAATTTACCTGTGAGTGTCACTATGAGTGATTGCTGTATAGTGTGATGTACTTGTTAGGTCTGTTTAAGATTTTCTGTCTGACTGTTCTACTCGGATCTGTTTTATTTGTATGCTATTTTTATAACACGATGTAGCTGGCGAATGACAATAGATTTACCTTGATGATATCGACGAATATATGGTACAGTTTTGGAACTTTACGATAATATTTTACATAAGAGTAAAAAGTACTTAAACTCGAGTAACTAACTTATAAAACCTTTAAATCGTCTAATTCATGAGGGTTATAATTACGGTATTGTCGTAAAGTCATTACGTGTGGCCTTTTCTGGTATTAACATTGATTTTTATAGGGTCTTTGCATCTTAACACATTCTGAATTTCTAAAATCAGTATTGCATGGACACGGGTTATGTATTCTGGTATATGTATGAAATCATTATGCTAAACTCTTCATGGGAAGGGATCTTGGTGGAAGCTGTATGCTGAGGGTACATAACTTTATTTGTCAGTTGGTAATGGGTCTGGGGCTGGCATGTCAGTTAATTGCTTGTAGTCTTTTGTGATTTCATATTTAGTTCTTTCAGTTTCATTTTTCACAATTGACTGAGTCCTGTTTCTAACTGAATTTTACTGTTGTTAAGATTGTATTTTTTTATTTATCAAATTGGCTGTAGTGGGAAGGTTTGGGCCCAATAACCCTGCCACAGCAGGTTTGCGCCTATCATAAGTCAGGAAATTTATTAAGCCTTTGTGTGTCTTGTTTGTTTTCTAGTTAGTTTACTTTATATCTATAGAAGTCTAGGATAATGTTTATTTCGCTGAACTTGATTACTCTTTATTTAGGGGCCGACTCCAACCTGTCGTTGGGTGTGGGGTTTCCTCACCGTTCATTGAAGATCTGGAAGATCTGATGGTGTCCTTGAGTTGTCATTACTCCCCTTTGGGTGGTTGTCTCTTTGACACATTCGCCGTTTCCCTTCTTTTTTCTATTAAAATAATTGATCAAAAATATAATAATTGCCGGTCAGTCAGGTGTTTTAATTAATAATCTTTTGAAGACGTTAAATAAAACTTGACTGAAGACGTATGCTTAGAAGTTAGAAATTAAGTTATTAAAAAGTCTTCGGGCTAAAAACGAGTAATCCACCGACAATATCGGAAATACCAAAAAGAAATGAAAACACACATACAAAGATGAATAACACGGGCCAAATAAAAACCACGGATGAAATCAGGTCCATTGACAGAGTATACTCATCAAGTTAGGTAAGAAATAACAAAATACATAAGTTACTGTGAATTTAGTAAAGCTGCAATATTCTCGGCAATGTTCATTATCATTATTGTTTTCTTTTTTTATTTGTGTTAAAAGAATTTTTTAAAACATCGTTATGACATGTCAATGTTGTCTATGTAGGTATAGTTTAGGCAGAAGTACATAAAACATACAGAGTAATATCATTTTTTTTAAATAAAGCTATAAAGGTTGGAGTATTATTATAACAACAAACAACAGTTGCTATTTCTTAGGGCTAATTTGATATTAGATGTACTTTTTGTTTACTCGATTCATATACAATCGATCAATCATGTTGACAAAGTACAATACTGTAAGAATTCTGGCAAAAGAAATTACAGAACCATGTCTGATGCAACGGAGATGTCTGTAATTTAGAACTATGAAAAAATTCCCTGGTGTTGATCAGATGCTATATATTCAATAGTTCGTTTAAATAAAACAGAGACAAGCTAAATTGAGTAAAAATACTTTTGTCTTATAATGATCAATCGTCTATAGCATTTTTATCACTTTGATCGATTATTAATACACCTGGGTCTGTCATAATTCATTTTTTGGAAAAATTGTTTCTGTATGAAAGTAAAAGATATTTATATTGTACTACGGTAGTCCTGGAAATATTTTATATTTGCAGCAAAAATTCAAAGCTTTAAGTTTACAATTGATGACAGTGCGGAGACATTGCTTAAAGCCTTCTATTCAGTATGGAATATTGATATCGGATAAAACACCAAAGGCAAACATTCTGCAATAAAGGTAGGTCAAATATTGTTTATTAAACAATGCTGTATATTTTGTACGTTGCGAAATTTATAGTTCATAGTAACCCTGAAAACGTAGAAATTAATGCAATTAACATTATATTTATTTTGAATTTGAAATATAAAACTGCAAGTATTTGAACAGATATGGATTATAAAGCAGTATATATTATATTAGTTAGTATACATGTATAAACTTTAGAACATTCTGTCAAAAATTCTCTGGCATTTTCTATCTGCGTTTCCTTAACACTGTGCGAGTTTCTCTATTTATCTTGATACACAAATTTTAAATATGATCTATCTGTGATCTGTTTGTTTGTTTTATGTTTATTGATCTTTGAATCGGAGATGATAAATTCAGCGACATTTACCACTTTTTTCGTTTCAGCGACATTATCATTTCAGCGACAAAATACATATCAATTCAGCGACATTTTATCTTATAAATTCATCGATATTTACCTGTAAATCAGGAAGTGGAGTATATCACAGAAAAAAAAAGAAAAAAAACCTGGCCTGTATTTTCGAAAGAGGCAGGCAGATTCATATGTACTAATAAACAATTATTGAAGTAAATGTCGTGCCACTGACACTACCAACATAGATGAATAACGGTCAACGAATATTAATTTATCTTCATGACAACCCGTTCAGCATTCAAGGCCTTATATTTGTATGAAAGACATATTGCGGCGGGAACCAACCTACAATTTATTTTTATACGCCCCAGAGTGAAAATTAAGTTTCAATACTTTCCAACTTTATTATAATGAACAAATAAAAGCAACAAAACCTCTGCCATGAAAACGGAGAACGTAGAAAGTTCCTAGCGATACAATTTTGTATTCATTGACGTTGATATTTACCTTCGAGAATTACCTCTAACTGGTTCTCTATTCACTCTATCTGGTACTCTATCTACTTTACCTTATTTGAAAATTTTCATCAAGGTATATTTACTTTATTACTTTATTTATTTGAGGTTATGTTTTATTATATATTTTTATATAATTTATTTAACATTCAGGGTCGCTGAATTTATATCTGATACATAGAAAAAAAACGTCGCTGAAATGATATTCGGAATTACTCAAAATATGTCGCTGAAGTGATAGTCGCTGAAATGATGAATACGCACCCCTTTGAATGAATTTTACCTTTCGTACAAAGAAGACCCAGATGGGACATATACAATCTGCAATCTTACTACTGTTTTAATTGAATGTCCAGGATCTCAGTTCGGACCGAAACTTCATTTCTCTAAAAGGGAATGGTATTTATTAAAGAACCTTTTTAATGAATGTATCATAAGACGGAAATTTTTTAGCCTTGATTAACTATCAACCCCGATAGCAATACATAATAAGAAAGTCGGCATAATACCCCCTTCACATCTATTTTGCTTACGAATCTTTAATATTTACTAGATTTCTTCACATACACGAATGTTTCTTACGAATCGTTACGAATGATCGATTCGTAGTCGTTCGCATGCATTCGTATCTAACTCGCCAATATTTGTAAATAACTCGTAGACATTCGTATCGATTCGTGTAAGGACACGGAAATTTTTTGTCATGTCAAATTTTACACGAATGTCCACGAATCTTTATCGATTATTTCATCCATAAAGAGCTCGCAAACCAATCTTAACAATTCGTATATCATCGTTAACCTATCGCAATTAAGCATTCGCAATAAATCGTGGACAATATGATTCCTAAAATGCTTTACGATTTATTTACGAATAATTGCGAGTAGTATACGATCGTTTTGCGATTGATTAACGGATAAACGCGCCTTCATGCGATCATTTTGAGAATGTATGTGGTTACTTTAAGAATTCATAGGAATACATTAAGAGTGCTTTCCAAATAAATGCGTGTATTTTACGAATGGGTCGGCACTCCAATCTGAGTTGTGTCCCCTTTCTAAAAATAGGGTGGAAAATTATGATGATGTCAATTTTCTCCCCTTTTCTCTGTGGATGTGGAAGAAAAAAATGATGTGAATGTTTTGTACAAAATTAAGTTTATTTTGTTGTAGGACATTAACCGTCTCCATAAATATGCATTTTAAGACCACAAGAGGTTATATAGTCGGAAATTTATATAAGCAAATGTTATCCCAAAAGAAAAATTGCTGCTGTTTGTGAAAAACTCGTAACTAAGTCTCATATAATCGTAAAAACTCGTTAAGTTATTCGTTAATTATCCATGAAAAGCTAGGATGAAATCGCAATAATTCGTTTTGTGTTCGCAAGAATTCTTAGATAATTCGTATCTATTCGTATGTCGCTCGCACTTATTCGCGTCCATTCTTAGTAAATCGTTAAGTGGTCGTTCATACTCGCAACTCATCGTAAAGACATCGCAATTCACTCGTAAATGTGTTTTGTTCGCAAGCATTCGCGTTAGTTTTACGAATCTTGAAATTTCAAAGATTCGTAAGAATTCGTAAGAAAAATTCGTTTATGTGAAGGGGGCATTACACGAATGCTAGAGAATAAAACATATCTACGGGTGAATCGCGATTTCTTGACGATGAGTTGCGAATATGACGATTTACCAAGAATAAATGCGATGCAATTACGTTAAAACTTAACGAATTATTACGAATGAATGTGATCGAAATAAAATGTACGAATGCATCTAAGAATTCTTACGAGCACAATACAAAATAGGGTTCCTGTGTTTGGATACAAACACAAAACTCTCCAAAACCTCCCATGGAAACAGGAGAGGGTTTTTTAGCTCACCTGGCCTAAAAGGCCATGTGAGCTATTGCCATCACTTGGCGTCCGTCGGCGTCCGTCCGTCCGTCCGTCGTAAACTTTTTCAAAAATCTTCTCCTCTGAAACCGCTAGGCCAATTTTAACCAAAGTTGGCCTGAATCATTACCAGGGTATCTAGATACAAAATTGTGTTCGATTAGTCCGAGGACCAATCAATATGGCTTCCGTTACTAAAAATACCACATGGGGGTAAATTGCTGTTTTTTTGGCAAATAACTCAAAAACCATTACAAATATCAAAAAATCTGACAAAAGTAATCAGCATGAAAAGATCTACCTGCCCTGCAATTGTAAAGAAAATCCAACAACCCTTCTTAGAATAATTGCCCTTTTTCCGTGAAAATTTCAAAATTTTGACATTCTTTATTTTTTATCACAAAAACTATAACAGATAGAGGTCGACTTTAAATGCAAAAATGTTTAGCATATCAAGATCTACCCACCTTGAAATTTTGGAGAAAATCTGACTACCCATGTAGGAGTAATTGCCCTTTTTTGGTCAAATTTAAGAAATTTGATACTTTTTGTCATCAATTTAAAAAATCTTCTCCTCTTAAGCCACTTGGCCTATTGCTACCAAACTTGACCTGAATTATCACCAGAAATATGTTCGATTAGTCCAAAAACCAAGCAACATGGCTGCTGTTACTAAAAATAGAAAAAGGGGTAAATTTCATTTTTTTTGCAAATAACTCGAAAACTGCTACAGATATCAAAAATTTGATGGAAGTGAAAATAATCAGCATGTCAAGATCTACCCGCCCTGCAATTTTAAAGAAAATCTGAAAGCTAGTGTTGGAGTTATTGCCCTTTTTCCATAAAAATTTCTAAATTCTAATATATCTTATTTTTTATTTCAAAAAGTGTAACAGATAGAGGTCAAGTGTAAATTGCAAAAAGGTTCACCATATCAATTTCTACCAACCCTGAAATTTTGAAGAAAATCCAAAAATCTTTGTAGGAGTTGTTGCCCTTTTTCACCGAATTTTCAAATTTTCATATTTTTTCGTCTTTTATTTCCATAACTAGAGAAGATGAAGGTTAAGTGTTAATTGATAAAATGTTTGCCATGCTGTGGCGACTTCAAAACTGGTGTATAAAATTATTCGTTGACCGCCATTTTCAAAATGGCTGCCAAAAAAGGGCGGGAAAATTCAACAATGTCCGATTTCAATAAAATTTGGTTTCAAAATAGATATTGATGTTGCGACTTCAAAACCGGTGTTGAAAATTGTTGACCGCCATTTTCAAAATGGCTTTCAAAAAAGGGGGGAAAATTCAACATTGTCCGATTTCAATGAAATTTGGTTTCCAAATGGATATTGATGTTGTGACTTCAAAACAGAGGCTGAAAATTGTTTGTTTACCGCTATAATAAAAATTTCGGCCATAAAAGGCAGGAAAATTCAAAATCGTCCAATTTCAATGGAATTTGGTTTCCAAATAGGTTTTGATGTCGTAAATTCAAACCAATGTTAAATATTTTTCCTTGACCGCTATTTTCAAAATGGCTTCCACAAAAGACAGGAAAATTCAGCATTGTCCGATTTCAATGCAATTTGGTTTCCAAGTGGATATTGATGTTGTGACTTCAAAACAGATGCTGAAAATTGTTTGTTTACCGCTATTTTCAAAATGGCCACCAAAAAAGGGGGATTTAACATTGTCCAATATCAATGGAATATGGCTTTCAGATAGGTATTGATGTCGCAAATTCAAACCAATGTTAAAATGTTCATTGCAATGAGGTTTTGAACATTCTAATTAATGATGAAAGTTTTGTTTTTTTTTACTGGCAACATATAAAATTGTATGGTTCAAAATTTCGAGGGTTTGTCAAACTGGTTTATTGGATATGATACAGCCTTGGAAATACGTAATCTACAATTATAATAACATTGTTTCTGTCGTTAGGTTTAGTGTACATAGTGTGTATTAAATCATTAAATCAGTATACGCAAATGAAAGATGAAATAAGTAATACTCAAATTTATTTAATCAAAACGTCATAATGATTTAGAAACCCAAATGCAAAACTAATCATAATTTATCGTGAATAATTAAAAACCTTTTTGGTAAATTACAAGAAATTTATATTATAGTCGTATCTTGTTCTTGTACAGCATACGTATTGAAATGATGTGTCCTCATAAAAAAGGGATTGCGTACTTACTTCAGAAAGTATGTATCGATTTCTTTTTTTCGATTACGTTTCCCGAGTAGGTACATTCCACTGCTTTTTCTACACGTAAATATACATCAATAGTAATCAGTCACCATATCTATTTCAATACTTTAGGGTCTGTTTGACTGGTTTATTGAAATGTTACGTACACATTTTGCAAACTAATTCTCCAATTGATGATATTGCTATGTACAGTAGTATATTGAGTGAATTAAGCATACGACTAAGATCATGATACTAGTAATTTTTGAATTCATCGTCATGAAGGTTACAAACAATGTATTGACTTCAAACTTATGAGGTCCGTTTAAGTAGCTCATTTTAAAATGATATGTACTCAAAATATAAAGCATGCACTGGTATTTAGCGTGCATTTTACTGATGTAATTGAATTTGGTGTATTGTGTTATATGTTGCATTAAGTATACATATTTTTATTGGGACAGAAGTATAATGAATTGAAACTTGTTAAAAGTATTCCAAATGTTCGAGTACACATAGTGACTTTTTTACCTGTAAATATACATCGAAAATTACAATAAATGTATAACCTTTTATACTTTTAGGATCTATCTGATATGTTATAATCGGAAATGATATGTACTTATTTGGAAATACAAGTAATAATACTGTTACGTGTATGTACAGTAGTACATGGGGCGATTAAATATAACATTAGGAATCCTGAATTCTACCGATAGCTTCAAACGGTGTATTACTTTCCATACTTTTAGGGTCTGCTTGACTGGTTTATTGGAATTAAAACGTACTCAATCTTTAGGAAAAGTCTTGTTATTTTCATTAGTATATGGAGCGAAATAAATACAACATTAAGAAATCTGCAACTAGTAATTCTTTAAATTCATATACAAATTGATCAATACTTCATAATGTTTCATATACTCAATCACAAGTTTAGGTCAATTATTTGTAATTATTCTAAATCAAGTTGAATTCGTGTCAGAAATTAATAGGAGATATTTTTTCTATACAAATGTTCGTACCCTGACCTCAACTTAGTCAATTACTACTAATGTCACATTTATCATTAATATTATTATTAATTTTTGTTTGTAAAAAATTAATAATTATCATTTCCAGACTCTCGTGTCTTGGTATCGTTCTCAATGTTTATGTTTCGGTGTTCTTCTGTATATATTTGTTTATTTTATGTTATTTTTCATGTATTCATTTATTCCTGTTGACACTTTTTCCATCAGAACCCTGTTTTTTTTCAGCAAAGGCGAATTCAGTTGTTACTTTCTTTGCGATGCATTCGGTCATGACATCTCTCGCGTTGTTTATTTTGAACACGGGCGTGATCTAACGGGAGTTGACGTCGTACACACACGCGAGAGTATAGGCCGATTTTACTCTGTAGCAAGAATGACAAAAAAGAAGAAGCGATTATCTCTGTTTGAACTTATTAATGTTGGTATATTCATTAAGTATGGCTTGAAAGCTTTGCCATTGTTGGTGCTTATATCCATAATCATACGTNTTATAAAACTGTGAATCCAGGTACGTTCACTGTCTTAAATTCAAACCGAAGTCATATTAAAAGAAACGTATGCTCTTGCAATGCAGCCTTTGTCTGTTTCGTTGTTTGCATACTTTTGATATTATCAGGTATCGAATCTAATCCTGGGCCGTCGTCGTCTGATACTGTTAGTTCAGTTAGCTCAAACTCTTCTGAGTTTAGTAGGCTAATTGAAAATACAGTCTCCTTTGTACACTTAAATGTACAAAGCCTTTTACCGAAGCTCCAAATTGGCTCGACAGAGTTTATGTGTCACGACATATTAGCATTCACTGAGAGTTGGCTTAGACCAAGTGAAAGTGATAATGATATTTGTATCCCATCATATAAGACCCCTTATCGTAGAGATAGACCTGACAGAGTTGGCGGTGGTGTAACTGTATATGTAAAATCAAACATAAACTCTATACCACGGCCAGATCTACAAATGGATGATGTTGAATGTGTTTGGATAGAACTCAAGTTCAAACAAAAACAGTACCTTTTTTTTTATGTTCCTCCAAATAGTAATTCAACCACTTGGGACAATGTATTCCTATCTATAGAATCTGCTTTAAATAGTAACAAGGATGTAATTATCACTGGGGATTTTAATGTTAATCAAATTTATGGAGATCCCAGGGACAAAATAGGGTCATTGATGATCCAATACAGCTTACACCAGCTTATACGTGATTGTACATATTTTACGGACACAGAATCGTCTTTATTGGATCTTATTATTGTAACTAATCCGCGTAGTATAGTTCATTCCGATACTATTGCTCCGATACTAGATCAAACTAGGTATCATGTGCCAGTGGTTGGATTGTTAAATGAGAAAACTACGGTAAACAAATTTTTCAAGCGTAAAGTTTATTTATATGATATGGGTGATTATGATTTACTTCGAAATAAGTTATCAGAGGTAAATTGGGATTCAAAATTTGTAGATAGCAATGTTGACGAAACAATTGTGAATATTACACAAACCATCAGTGATATAGTAGATGTTTGTATTCCTAACCGACATATTATTGTTCGTAAAAAGGATCCACCGTGCATAACTGCTACTTTAAAAAAATATACGGTATAAAAATCGTATACATAGGAAGGCTAAAAAAAGAAACCGTCCCTCTGATTGGGAAAAATTCAGACACGTCCGTAACAAGTGTAATAACTTAGTTAACAATGCAAAAAGGGTGTACTATGAAAAAGTATCTGAAGATTTATTAAAGGAAACAAAGGGTAGTAAAAATTGGTGGCATCTTGTTAAAGTTTTAATTGGTTGGTCTATCTAATTATGACCGCTCCGTACCTTCGTTGGTAGTTGATGATAATGTTATCGAGGACGATGAAGAAAAGGCACGTCTCTTTAACGATCACTTTAGTAAACAGTGCGAATTGGATGATTCCAGTCTGCTCTTCCACAAGCTGGGGATTTACGAGAACACGAACTTAGTGGAGTCTTCATCAGCGAAAAAAACGTTGAAGATGCA
Organism: Modiolus philippinarum; assembly: GCA_002080025.1. Taxonomy (NCBI): domain Eukaryota; kingdom Metazoa; phylum Mollusca; class Bivalvia; order Mytilida; family Modiolidae; genus Modiolus; species Modiolus philippinarum. Next base: position 27,531 of record MJUU01033693.1, on the reverse strand, counting down.
CTACAATTGCTAGACACTTCAAAAGCAGTAGGCCTAGTCCAAAGATACTTAAAGAGGCGAGGGCAGTCTTAAAAAGCCCAATTTCTCGTTCATTTAATATGTCTCTTTCGCGTTGTATTTTTCCATGGAAACATGCAAACGTAATCCCAGTCCATAAAAAAAATTCTGTTTCTGATGTAAAAAATTACCGTCCAATTTCTCTAATTAGTATACTTGGTAAGACTATGGAACGCTGTGTTTTTAAGCGCATACATAACTATCTTGTCGAATTTAGTATCATAACACCTTACCAATCCGGATTTACTGCTGGTGATTCTGCCGTAAACCAGCTTCTCAGTATGACAAATGAATTCGGGCGGTAAGGAAATTCGCGTTATTTTCTGCGATATAAGCAAGGCCTTCGGCCGAGTTTGGCATAGGGGTTTATTGATTAAACTGGAAAGAATAGGAATAAAGGGAAATATGTTGAAATGGTTTAAAAATTATTTATGCAACCGTTACCAAAGAGTTGTAATAAATAATAAAAATTCTAACTGGCGTGAAGTTAGGGCTGGTGTTCCCCAAGGTTCAATTGGGGGACCCCTTCTGTTTCTCATCTATATTAATGACATAGTAACAGATATTGGGTCAACAATAAAACTTTTTGCTGACGATACTAGTCTTTATATTGTAGTGGATGACCCGGTTGAATCTTTTGCAGCTTTAAATTATGACTTGCAGAAGATCCATGAGTGGTCCAAAACATGGCTGGTTACCTTCAACTCATTAAAAACAGAATCAATGACTATCTCTCGTAAAAGAAATAAACCAGTTCACCCACCTCTATATATGAATGATACGTCAATTGAGACTGTGAACGAACACAAGCATCTGGGTGTAACCCTAGCAGACGATGGAAATTGGCACAAACATATTGACGTCATATTAAAAAAGGCTTTCACTAGAATTCATATTTTAAGGAAGTTAAATTTTTTGCTTGATAAGAAAACTCTAGAACAAATATATCTTTCTTATATAAGACCAATCATTGAATATGCTGATATTATATGGGATAACCAAACTGTTGTATTAATAGACAAGGTTGAAAGTACAACTGGAGGCAGCTAGAATTGTCACTGGGGGAAGCAGACTCACTTCTAAACAGAACTTGTATATAGAAACTGATTGGGAGTCCTTAAAGGATAGAAGGGAAAGTCATCGGATTATCCAGTTTTATAAAATGAAAAACTTATTGGTTCCGTCGTATTTATCAAACATAATACCGAGTAGACAAAGAGATATTCATGGCTGTAGTACTCGTAATCAGAATGCAGTCTCACTACTAATGACAAGAACGAGACTGTACTCTGAATACTTTTTACCATCTACTATTAAGACTTGGAATCTCTTACCAGACCGAGTAAGAAATAGTGGATCTGTAAATATTTTTTTAAATCTTAGTAAACGTGTCGTAAAACCCATATATTACTACTGTGGTCCCAGACTTGGTCAAATTCTACACGCTCGATTGAGAATGCAAAGTAATAGTCTAAATTATCACTTACAATGTCGAAATTTTGTAAATGCTCCTTATTGTACATGTGGGCAAGTTGAGACGGTCTCACACTTCTTATTTTATTGTTTAAACCACCAAGTTATAAGACAGAGATTTATTCATTCTATTCAAATACCGTTGGTTATACATTCTGACTTGCTGCTATTTTGGATCTGCGGAATTAAGCATCCGAGATAATCAGAATCTCTTCATTCAAACACAAAGGTTCATTTTAAGTAGCAAACGATTCACCTAAACGCTGTATTTGAGTCCTGAGTAAAAATCTTATTTTTCAAATTGAATATCTATGGTTCACATGTTTTCACCTTTAAACACTACCATCCACCTGGTTCAGACATATTTGTTTCACATATCTATATACTGAAAAAATTTTTTTGAGATCTTGACTCTCTGAGTAACCATGTCTCGTAAAATAATTTTGTTATAGAAACGGATTTCCGGATTTCCGGATTTCTTTTAACTACGTCAAAATGTCTTTGTAATGTGTATTGTGCTAATTGAATGTTATATTGTTATATGTGATTTAGTTAATAAAATATGTTTACACCAAATGTTCATTGACCGCCATTTTCAAAATGGCGGCCAAAAAAGGCGGGAAAATTCAACATTGTCCGATTTCAATGAAATTTGGTGTCCAAGTGGATATTGATGTCGCTACTTCAAAAATCGTGTTGAAGATTGTTTGTTGACCACAATTTTCAACTGGCCGGCAAAAAAGGCGGGAAAATTCAACATTTTCCTATTTCAATGAAATTTGGTTTCCAAATAAATATTGATGTGGTAACTTTATATGATTTTAAAAGTTGTTGTTGACCCCCATTTACAAAATTGTGTCTCAACTTCAAAACTGGTGTTGAAAGTGGTCCTTAGCAAGTACGTTTTTGTCAAAAAAGCCCAACAAAGAAATATAGTAAAACAAGATCAGACTTTAAATACAGTTAAAAATATTGGTGGTGTTTGAGTTAACAGTTCGAGAGACTTAAGTTCAACTGTATAACTTAAAATGTTAGCTTGATTGTGGCAGCTGAAAGCCAGGTGAGCGATACAGGCTCCAGGGAGCCTTTGGTTTTAGTTAGGCACAATCCAGACAACCCATGTGTGAAATTTCATCCAATGTTGAGCACTTTGAATTTTCCCACCTTTTCTCTGTATCTATGGCAATGACAGCCATTTTGAAATTTTTTGGCCTTAAATTGTGGTCTACAGTTTCTATACATCCTTTGTTTAAAGTTTCATCTAATCTGAAGCACTTTTAGTTTTCCCGCCCCTTTCCGTTTCCATAGCAACAGTGGCCATTTTGATTTTTTTTTACCTACAAATGTGTTCTACTGTTCGTATACATGCTTCCTGTGCAGTTTTGTTCAATTTGGAGCACTTCTAATTTCCCAGACTTTTTCTGGTTCCATGGCAACAGCAGCCATTTTAAAAATTTCAAGACCCAAGTGCACCCGCGGGATGAGTATCTATCATCCTGTAAAGTTTCAGAAAGATCAGACCAATATTCTTCGAGAAAACTTCCGGACAAATTCAGTACCGAAGTAGAGAAATATAAAAACAGCTGAGTAAAAACAATAAGTCCCTCCAAACAACGTTTGGAGACTTAATTATTGCGATTTGATCCTAGCTTTTACGGATAATTTACGAATAATTTGCGAAACTTAAACGAGTCGTTACGAATATTTGAGATTTAGTTACGAGTGTTCTACACACGGAGATGATTTATGTTTGGGAGATACATTTACTCACATAAATTTAATAGAATAAAAACGATAACAGGAAACACGTACAATGGCCGAAAAACAAAAGTCACATGCCATAAAAATAACAAGGAACTGCACCAAAAAAAAACACAATAAAAATACAAAAGACAAACGTAAACAACGATATGAACTCGGGACAGCCGAATTTGGCACAGACACTAGCAAAGCCAGTGATAGGATTAAACCTGTTTATGGGTACCCAAACCTCCCCTTTCTCTGTCCCGTTTCCCTATAGTATAATAAACATACCAATAAAACTAATTTCCGAAATGGCCATACAGCTCATTAAAATTAATGCAGTTGGAGTTGATATATGTGTTATTGTCTCATGTTCATTTACTCCATATCTTTTCGTAAAATATACAATAAAACTATATAACATTATGCAGTCTTAAAATTTAGATTTCAGAAGACGAAATATGATGTACTCTTATATTAAAAAACTTATATTGTACAAAAAATTCTTCAACTTTCCTCCCACAGACACAGTGGGAAAAAAAGAGAAAATTGACACCATTATACATGTGTAACCTTTCCATCCTTCTTTAAGAAAGTGACACGACTCAGATTGGACTACCGATCCAATTTTATTATCACATCGTTAAAAACTGTAAAATACTTTCATTTATTTTGAAAGAACTTTCAAAGTATACGTATAAATTCGTAAAGTAACCACATATATTCTCAAATGATCGAGTGAATGTGTGTTTATCCATTAATAAATAAAAAACGACAGTAAACTACTCGCAATTATTCTTTGAAATAAATCGTAAAGCCTTTGAGGAACAAAATTGTCTAATATTTATTGCGAATGCTTTACGATTTGTTGCGATCGGTTAACGATGACTTACGAATTGTCATGATTAGTTAACGAACTCTCTACGGTTGAAATCATCGTTGTTAATGAAAAAGTTACGAATGTCGGCGAGTTAAATACGGGTGCTTACAAACGCATACGAATCGATCATTCGTAAGGATTCGGAAGAGAAATTCGTGTATGTGAAGGGGTATAATTGGTGCTAGATCGCGCGTAACGAATCAACTGTAAAACATACATTCCGTAAAAGGAAAAAGATGGAATATTACTGTTCATGCCAGGGAAACTGATAATTTTTTTTTAATAAAGTAAGTGAGAACCGAACCGTCAATCCAAAACGAATAATCCAAGGAAAATGGCAACACCGGAAACAAAAAAAATGAAGATACACACACACAAAGATGAAATTCGCCCTTTTTGTGTAAATTTTGTACTGAGGTGACCATTTTCGCCATATTCGAGATGTAAATCCAAAATGATTTAATCCTCGGTCGATATTCTTTTTCCAGGTCGATATAGCATCGTATCGACCTCATACACAGACTATAATTGCTATATTATTAATTTACAGACACACAAAATAGGTCATTGTCATCTTTTGTCTAAATATTTAAATGTAAAATATCAGTATGATTTCATTATTTCAGTACTATAATATAATTACAATGTGCATTCTAAAAATTGATTCTTAGAAAATTTTAAAAAGTATTTTAATGTTCCTTTTACAACTTTGATATGCACATGTGATATGCAATACTATTTTGAGTAACATACGATATAACTTTTTGATGTACTGTTTTCTAGTCAATCTTTAGAAATATAGTGGGCCATGTGATCATTTCTTAACTAATCAAATTTCTCAAACGATATCAAATTAATATTATATCCCTTTACTGACTAGATACTAGAAATGACCACTGCAGAAACTTAATTTACTGTAACACTGATATTTCTGATTTTACAGATTTTCAATGTTATGGGTCATGTGTGGGTAACGGGTTTGTTATCGTTCCGTTGGATTTTATTGTATGTATTGCAAAATTTGATGTATGACACTAAAAAAGTGGTTTTAATACACTACAGTCTCTTGTGCATTAATGCCTTGTCTTATCGAAACTAATTTCAAAGGTTTTTACTGAAATGAGTTTGCATATGGCTTTGAGAAAAACATGGCAATAAAATATATGTTAAATTACCCATGAATTATATATCCATCAGTAATGTGTTATGTGTGTCAATTTTCCATTTATATGAAATTCAATACATAAAACCAAAAACCTTCAATTCGTTTTATTAGTCAGGTAAGGAAGTAGTACACTGAATTCCCAAGCTTCACGGAACTTCATATATATTTCAAAAGACACGCTCACTAATAATTGAATTGCCCTTATAGAATTGAAAAGACGGATTACAGAATCAAAGCCAGAGCTTAATGACAAACTCCAAAACAGTAATTACTTTCTCCGCATCAGGAAAAACAAATATATATTTGTTAAATTTGAATCAATATTGAATTAGCCTGATTGCTAAGAGTTTTTGATGCGTTTCCTATCGGATTATATTCATTTACACCCCGTACATTCTACAATTCCGACTGCAATATTAATAATATATATTAATTGTTTCTGAACTTCAATCATTACGTGTACGAAGCATTAGTTAGTTAAAAAAAACAGTACAACTCCTTGAAATTACTACTCCGAAAACATGTCAGCAAAACAAAACGCAGCTATTTTTTAATTGAAATTGATAATCGACACTGCTTGAAGCCTATTTATGAGACAATATCTTGAAAATTGTTATTTTACCAAGATTTCGCGATAAATAAAAGGAAAATTGATTATTTTAACTATTCAATTATACCACAGTAGGAATAATCGTATATCTATCATTACAGCTAAAACTAACCATCGCTGTTGTTACATTAATGGTAGGTTTGCTGTAAATGTTATTCATTAAGACATCGAGCTTGATGTATTAATTGTATTTGTAGTATTAAAAGAAAAGAGCATACTTCCATTGTGTCTGGTTTATCTACAGTGCATGGAATTAATGAATTTGTGTACAAAATGATTCATTAGTGACCTTCAATCATTTTTCAAGTTATATCTCCTTAACATTAGCAATAAATCCGCTGCAATATGTGTAATATTTAGCTTCACTTTCCTAAAATGCTTTAAACGAATCGGTGATTAATTTCTTTAAAAATGGATGAAAATGTCCATGAGACCTTGGTGATCCTACTCCTTTAAAATAGAACTTACTAAATTATCAAGAAGCAAAACTATGTACATTATATTATAGGATATCCGGAAATTAAAACTTCCCTTAAAGAAGTATGACCATTAAGGCGTGAATATTGTTCCTATGTTTGGTCATTTTCAAAATATGCTATAATGTTGTCGAAAATCGTTGAAGTAAGTCTCTGGTATGTGTACTTGTTAGAAATAAAATTAACATATGCCACACTTGTATGCTTTCTGACTTATTAGCAGTCGAACATTGCCGCAAACACCCTTTTCAGCTATTTAACAGTATTTGAGAATATGTTACTTCTCAAAAGACACCAAAAGAACCAAAACCAACTATTTATTGCGAACATATAAACATTTGCCCTTCAAAAGAGCAGTTAGTTAATTTTGTTTCTGAAGGTCCTTTACCAGGATTTTTTTCAAAAACCTCCAAAAATTGTCAAAATCGGTCAAAATTGCATACAAACGGCAAATTAGTGGCTGAATCTTTTGAATAAGTGTACAAATATGCACTGGAATTGATTTTGTTCGGATAGTGTACACAACATATTCTGTTTTGGATTTATGATTTTAGAATTCCCCATTTCTTCGTTCTTGCTTCGGTATTCATTTGCCGATGTATTAAAGCTGTTTTCGAGAAGATTTGATGCATAATTCGCACAATTAGTATGCTGAATGAAATAAATTCACGGATAAATGGTCATATCTCTTTGTGTATGTTCCAGACCATATACGCGTATTTGGACCGTACGCGTACGGTCCGGACCGTATGCGTATACTCATATGGTCCGACTGGACCGTATGAGTATACGAGTACGATCTGCTACGAGCTGGACCATCCGCGTATAATAGACCGTATGAGTACAAGGAAAAAGACAGACACTACGTTCGTTATTCAAGCAAAGAAGTACTGATAGCACTACCACTGAAAGTCGTATCTATAGGTTTTTATGAAAATAATAAATTACAAATATCACTGAAATGAAATTATAGAAGCATTGAAATAAAAAGAAATATCACATTTTCACACACATTGTAAAGGTGTTACATAAACTTCATTTTTACATTGAGAAGTTTTGTTCGTGGGAAGGAGGTATTCCTTTTTTGGAACGTTGTGATCTGCTGTTCTATTTATTCAGTCGTCCCTTTACAAAATTTTAGGATTTGCATCCTTTTCGGCTAGTTGGGGAAATGTTGCTATTCCTTAGCAGCATTATTCAATGATTTTTTTTTCTCAGGATTTTCAGACAAGAAGACCATATATTTTATTTCAATTAACATTGAATTTATTTTTTTACGAAACACTAGATTTTTTTTTGGTTTTTTTTTTATTCTTTTATTTCAAATAACGCTCAATTAATAAGTCAATCTCCAAAATTTAATTACAATAAGGTAAATTCTTATTTTCTCTTATATTTTTTTTAAATAACGATTTTTTGAAAATCTTATTTGTTTCTTAAGATAAGAGCTTAATTCATTAAATAATACTGTCACGGTATATTAATTTTATGATATATTATTCAAGAACACGCTAGACTTTGAAATGGCCAGACCGTACTCGTACGGTCGGACCATACGCTTACGGTCCGACTATATAGGTATTTCGAAAAAATACTTGTATGGTCCGGACCGTACGCGTACGGTTCAAATACGCGTATGGTCTGGAACATGTATATATCAGATACAATGTTCTAGACTTTGCGATAACAACCGGAAATCGATTGGATGTTTTTTTCTTTTTAATAACTAAGCATGGTGTCAAGTTTTGGGTTGATTTGATGAACGATTATCTAGGTTTCATATTTTCTTGCCATTTTACTATATTTTTAACATATTTGCCCTGACACTAGGTGGTAGCAACCAGGAAATCTATAGCATTTTGAATCATGTAATACCAAGTTTTGTTTTGGTCTGATAAAGGATAATGAAACTATTATCCGGAATCCAAAAGTGGAAGGAACGGATGAATGGACAGACGGACTGATCGGGTAAACCTTAATTCTCTGGATATCCTTTCCGTGGGGACATAAAACCTCTTATTGGTACCTTGTTTTAGTCCCAGTTTGTATATGTTGTTTTTACACCTATTTACCGAGTCATGTCTTTGTGGTGGCTTTTTAAATGTATGAGTACAACAACCAACAAACAGTGCAGTTGTTCTGGTCTTTTGGTATCCAATTGTATGAAATCTAACAAACATGGCAATGTCTCATGAGAATTTTGATACCCATAGTTCCCTCATTACAAACTAGTGTCAATACCTGTGTATTAGGGGCATTTAATATGCAGGGGTAAAAAACTAACTGCGTCGATACCTTTGTGAGCATTTATTAACTAATTCATCTTATTAGAAGCAACAAAATAATATATTGTTTAGAGTTGAGAATGTCACCTATTTGCAAGATATAGCCTTAGTTCTTAAATTGGAGGGTGAACTGTTTGTGGAGCATCCCTTTTGGCTTATGTATCATCCAATTCATCCTAGCATAAGCTATAAGAATAAATATGGTTAAAGGGTGGGGATCTCAACTGTTTTGGGAGACCACCGAGTGAGGGGGAATCAATACTAGAGAATTCCAGTATACAACATCTAATTCATCTAATCATGCGTAATAAAATATATTTATGGGGTGGGGATTTCAAGCCTTTTTGACATAATCATTAATTTTTAAAATTACCATGGCAGAAGGTCACACTGACTCAATTTGGTTACGCGACACTGTGCTACCACACAATGTGTACACAAACCAAAAATATCAACACACCTGGCCTTAGGGGATATAAAGTCTGCCTGGGGCAAGAACTCTCTTTTAAAAAATCAATTATTCGACCTTGACTGTTAAAGTCAAGGTCACATTGATATTCTTACACGCGACACTCCATCAGGACACAATCCATATACATACCAAATATGAACACACTAGGCCTTAAGACAATACCCGGGACAATGTTGATTTAATAGCAGGAGAACTATATTTGCAATTGCAAAAAATAGCTGATGTCGCTCCTGACAGTTAGTTTGATGTCAGCTTGGTTGCAGAATCAAAATCTACATAGATATCAATTTTCGTTGAAATCGGACAAATTACAATCACTTATTTCGGCTGCCAACTGAGGACATGACAGCTATTTCGAAGAAAAAATTCCTGGCATACACCCTTCCAGATAGTGATCCTACTTTGTACCAAATCTGATTGAATTATGTCCAAGCATGATTGAGAAAATTGGATGAATTTTCGAATTTTTCGTATTTTGGTTGCCAACTTAAAAATGGCGGCCGGTTTGATAAAATAACAAAATCTAGTATGAACTTCTCCAGGTAGTGATCCAATTTGTACCAAATATGAATAATATCTGTACTGGCATCATTGAGATATAACTTGGATAAAAAGAGGTGAAAGAAAGAAACAACATTAATGAATAATAATAGTAGAATAACAGACCAAAAACAACATGTCTTCCCGACTAGGGGTAATTCAATGTGCCTCCTTTCGTTGAAGGGGACACATGATTAAAAGTACTTTCTCATTCAGCACATTTACTTTCGTGTCAGTCTTAAAAATTAAAGTTGTCAAACAATTTCAAATAACTAAATACCGAGGTTACTGTGAATTTACTTCTGCATATGCGCATTTCGACAACTTATGTCTCTTCAGTGCAGATAAAATCTAAATGTTTGGAAGACCATATACTCAAAGATATTTAAAAACTGATAGAGAACAAATAACCAAATATGATCTAAATGTAAAGCCAAAATTAGCTAAGGACAGAGCTATGCATGAGGGAGATACTCCTTAGTTTTCAACAAAATTTACAAAAATTTAGATATTTCAACTTATACGATCATTAAATCAGTTTTTCAATAGATAAAAGCCCCTTGTGAAAAAATTGGAGTCTAGGTCCGAACTGTGATTAAAATTATTTGTTTTACTTAGCACTGGGTGAACATTTCTTTATATTGTGTGTGACCTTTACATAAAAGTTGCTTTTGAGTTAAATAGACATTTCTGCAGTTGAAGGGGATTATTGACATGCCATATTGGTTTAACCCACCACTTGTTTTGAAATGCCTGTACCAAGTCAAGAGGTTTAAAATTGTTTTGATGGTTTTTTGAACCATTTTGTCTTTTTGTCCTTTTCTGCTTTTGACACTGCTGTACTATAATTTTCATATTACTGTCTTTTAAACTGTTTTTGCACAAGGTATTGTCCTGATGCTTAATAATGTCGGTTGGACTGCAAGCCTTAAACAAAATGTAAAAATCTACAGTTGTGACTATCTACAAAATGTTACTAGGAGCTCCAGAACTGCTGTGCTTCTTTCAAAGGCATGGAAATGTAACAAAAAGGTAAATAGGATGATGTTTTAATACTCAATAAGCAATTCTAATAGAGAAAGGGGATTGATTTCTTGCATTTCAGATAAAATTGCTGTTAATTGGTCATTCGTTTTAGAACGCATTCTTTCATGAAACATGATATTTTGTTTCAATTTATAGTTTCAAGATTTATATCACTTTATTCTTCTGTCCATTGTAGTTAAGACTACAGCGGGAAATATAATGGTATAAAATTATCTCCCTTCTAGAAAAAACTCTCCTGTGTTCATAACGTTTCCGGAACAAATTAACAGCATGGCCACGAAAATAAACAATCCACAAAATGTCAAGATTTCAAAAGAAAGAAACAAATACAATATTAAGTGAAAACTTCATTGAATTCCCAGATCTTTATTTTGTAGTTAAAAATTAATTAAACTTGCCTCAAAGAAGAGGTAATATGCGAATTCCTTACATAATTCCTTGTCGTGATGAAAATATTCAATGGACAGACTGGTCAAAATCAATTGCTATCGGGCGTTAAAATGCATGTACCCAGACAAGACTATATGTACAGACAGATTTTTAACATACTTTATTCATAGGTCAATTTAGTGACTATTCTTGCATAAGCAACGCTGAGATTCAAAATTTATTTTATGTTACTAGGCAAAATAATATCTCTCAAAACAGCACCATTTTCCTTTCATACCCATGATCTCAACGGGTAATCATCAACACAAGATTTAATTCGTTCAATCAAAGTAAACGGCGTGCCTTCAGTTAAAGCCCATTCAAAGACCCCACGTGCTTAGTGAGTAAAAATCGATATTGTTTATGTAACCTGAACGGTTGCGAGATAGAAATGGTCGTTTTATATACTTTATTTCGTCGAAACCACTGCTTGTACCCAGTCCAAAATTTGCAAATGAATCGATAAATATTTAAGTGCAAAGTATTTTTTCCTGAAAATTTTAGTTATACAGAAATACCTAGATCCAACCTCTTTGGAACCATGTATATTCCGGGAAATCTCATTTTTAATTAAAAAATATGCGAGAAATATCAAAAGTTTTTACAAAAATATCATTTGTCAATATCAAGATACGTCACATGAACATAACAGAGTATAAATTTTCATGCTATAAGTACATTTTATCAGGTCCTCATAACGATTTACACATTGCAATCGACATTTTTATCTTTTCTAAACGAGAGCTCATATTCTATTGTTTAAATACCACCGGATTTCAGACTGACTAGGCGTCCTTATTTTGGTACACCGTATGCCTATTAAGACCAGTAATGTAAGTGTAATGCATTACCATATTAGCTGTGCATCTTTCCATGTTGACTTCAAAAGTTTACGAGTCACTACACTATTTAAATATAGTTTGCCATGCATTCTATCAAATTTTCTTGATTGAAATTAAATTAACGCCTCTTTACGTAAATGATGATATGATTCTTTTCTTAGTTAGTTCGTCATATGGGCGACTGTGAATTCATTCGATTTGACTTCTCATAATGACTAACTCTATAAAGACATTGTTATATCAGATGATGTAATTAAATCTTATATTCCTTATACAATAATTTTATTTGACTAAATCGGTTAATCGCCATATTTACTGGTCTTGACACTTTTTTTGTAGTGAGATTTAAGTGTCAAGAAAATTTCTAGGAAACATGATTAATGGAATAGTTTGTTATTTCATAATTATGCTTTAAACATACGATTAAATCTTTATATTTGAGAATGTTGTCTTTTATAATCCATCGAAATTCAATCATTAACAACACCTAAAATATTTGTTTATGTAATTATGAGAGTCAAGACTTAATTCCTAAATTACAAGCTTCATAAGGATCCGACAGCAACATATACCCTCAAATTGTTATATTGCTTCCAAAATAGACAGACAACAGAAAATTCATTGAACTGTGAATTGATTTTTGTCTAATCTGGTTAGAGCAAAATTAAAAAGTGTATTTTTAAACATACAAATCAATACAAAGTGTTTGCTGCCTTAGAGATTTTTGATTGATGTCAGATGAATAAAATGAAAAATTTGAAAAAAAGACTGCAAAGCCGTATATCTTTTCATGCTTACCCAATTGCAAAGATGGACAAGAATTCTTATGTTATTAGTATGGTTTGATTTTTTAGCACAGAATTCAGTTATAGTCTCCAAGATTTTCGTGATCAAAATTTCTGCATTCTAAATGCTTCGATTTATGCGTTATCTGAATTGATTTTTGCGTGTTTTTGTATTGTAATTATTATGCTTTCCCGGCGCAGACTGACAGTTCATGAACATTATAGTTTTGGATGAAGTTCATTGTTGAAGGCCCCATGTGGACTTCAAGATGAAGAACTACAATAAAAGCGTTGTTCCTTTTCGATGATATATCATATATTTGTAGAGACTTTGTCTCATGTGCATTTACTCCATAACCTTAAATTGTGTATAGCGAATTTGTAAAAAAAAAAATACTAGTACATATACAGAACGAAAATAAAATATTTTCAGGTTCAGGGTTTTTTGCATTGTATCATTTATGGTGGTCGTTTCATATAAAGGTTGGGGTTAGGTTTATAGCATATATCTGTTGAAGGGTAATGCCAACACATAACTTATATTTCATATAATAGTATATCTAAAATTGATTTGTATACCGAAATTACTGTGAATTTACTTTCTGCATATGCGCATTTCGACAACTAATGTCTCTTCAGTGCAGATAAAATCTAAACGTTTGGAATACCATAAAATCAAATATGTTTAAATCTGATAGAATACATATAACCAATGTGATCTAAATGTAAAGCCAAAATCATCTAAGGACAGAGCTTTGCATGAGGGAGATACTCCTTAGTTTTCAAAACAATCACTGTGTTATGTGTGAGTTTTGGTTTCATGAAAAGTTAATCTAGTAATCTAGTACTGTTTCACTAGCGAAGCATCTCAGCATAAAATTAAAATTGTCTTAAACCTTGATCTTTTGCTACAAAGAACTTAGAAGCATCACCGCAATGCTTGCAATAAACTGACTAACAACTGAAAAAAAAATCCAATATTAAAACCTAGTCTGATAGGGTTGGCCACTTCATTTCAAGGATATAGTGATCAGACAAATCTCGAATGTCAATAGCGATGGCAATTTAGTTGGATTACAAGGTCATCAGAGACAGTCCTGAAAAAGACAAAACCTATGAATATTGATGTATTGTTTGTTTTTAATTGAATGAATGATTTCCCTTAAGAGTGTTATGTACATATATTTCAAGAGGAGGGCTTGGTCCAAGGACACATTTTTAAATCAACAAGACCGCCGTGCGCGGTCCCGGCTTATGAATAGGCCTGCAGCATCCTCTGAGCTTGGAGTATGAGTCTTCCTAACAGAGGACCCCGAGGGAACCCCGGGATATAGAAATAGGACCTAGTATTTCCGGCTTGCGGGGTGTGACCCCTCCTAAACGAAGGCTGACCCCGAGGGTCCCGGGATATAGAAATAGGACCCATTCCGTGATTGTGCGGGATTGATAAATACACAACCCATTATTCGGATGGGATGTAAACTCAGGTGCACGTGTTGGAAGAAACGCCACGCTTCCTGCACGTTAAAGAACCCTTGTAGCAAGCTCTTTTGGGGTGGTCCGTAGGTGATCGGCTACAAGGCTAAATTCCCCGCCCTTGACGATTTCACCCTACGTTTCCAGTGGCATTCAGAATTTCCCGTCCCATGGCCCTTTCCATACCCCAAAGTGATTATTTATTAACAAACTTATTCTCGTCTTTATATAGCTGAAATATTGCTGAGTAGACGTTAAACAATATTCAATCAATCAATCAATTAAATCAACAAGATAATAACTTTTTGACACTATTTTGCTACCGAGAAGATATGTGGGTATAGTATGTGTATAGGAAAGAAATGAAATGAAGAAACCAAATGTATATATATTTAATATAATGTTCTAGAATTCACTTGTTTACTACATTGGTCATGTTGAAGTTTATACGAACTTATGTGCAAAACACTGAGAGGCTAACTATAAAACAAACACATAATGGGTCGGTCAGCCGAAAGTATGATTCAGAAAACATTGGGACGTTGAAATTACATGTAAAGGTACAACAGAAGAAAGGATAATACAACTGGGCACAAATAAAACACTGAAGTTTGAACATTCACAAGCAGGAAAAAAAAACGAACAAACCAAAACAAACAAACAAAAACAAATCAGCTGGTCATTCAACTAATGCTCATGATGTCACTCTGTTTTTTTAGGGTTTACACTGTTAGTGCTTTAGTTTTTTGTGTTGTATATGTAGTGGTTGTGTGTTTTGTGGGCATGTGGTGTCTGTGGTATTCCGTCTTTTGGTGTTCTTCATTTTGCCTTGTCTCTGGACTTTGATTTGTGTAATCTTGTGCTTTGTTCCCTCGGTATTCTACTGCCGTTGTTTTACTGAAATGAGGGAAATAACAAACTAACTGAACAGAATTCACAACAAATACGTTACCGCTACAGGGATATATATTTATTTAGTCATTTGAAGTATGTGACAAGTCTACATATTATACCTGTCCAATGGATAATATCGTGAAACATTTGACTGGGCTTGATAATTTATTTTTACGAAAGACATGGATTCATCTCTGTTATACTTCATCACAGCTGCATGATCTGCACTTAGCTCAAATATATCATGTACTTCGTTACAACCCTGGATTAAGCCTACAAGTAGGTATCACTCGGTCACCGAAATCTCTATTTTTGTATAGCCTAGGTGGTCGTGTGGTCTAGGAAGCTGAACGAAGTGCAGGCAGTGTTGCCATAGATGTCACAACAGCGATGGTTTGACTCATATAGCCAAATTTACAAACACAGGACACTCATCGATTGTAAAAAAATGGCTTTATAACCAAAGGTTCACATGAAAGGAAAAATGAAAGGATATGGGGTGAATGTACATGTGACAAAAACGCACACGATACATAGAGAACTCCACTTTATCAAGGACAGGGCTTTTATTCCTGTCTACATCTTGATGTCGCCTGAGGGTCTTCAACTAGAGGTGAACAATATTCACCCCCTCAAGCGAGATCAAGAAGGCCCCTAGCGTGCACTTAAGCGGTATTCTTGACAAAAAATATATCAAGGTCACTCCCTTGCTCCCCACCCGCCATGGAGTGCCAACTTGGGCGATGCTCAGGGTTATCCAGCTGAAAGCACCAGGGTTACATGAAGAGAATAAAAATGTTGAGCAACACCGATCGCAGCTAAAATATGTCATTGAAGCAACATATCGGGAGCGCTCAATGAGAAAAAAGTAAAATCGGGCAATGTATGCCTACAAATATTGAGTCTGTAACGCTCACCTGGTGGCTACTGGTCTAGTAAAATCTTCTTACAGTGAAAAATGATTAATCTGAGGTGACAGTCATTAGATTCATAATTGGTAGTAAATTATTCACTTGGTAGATTACTGTTATGTTAAAATGTCTAGATTATATCAATTTGATGTATTACACAGTTCCCAAAAATAAACAAGTTACAACATTTTCCCATAGGGTCCAACGTTAACATAAGATCTGCAGTGGTTTCCATTGTAGATAAATGAGTGTTATCAAAATCATATATTTGTTCAATGACCATCATGTTAATACGATTAACTTATGTTCACTTGATGAATAAAAAGCTTTCCAGGAATAAAACATTTACAACAATATTCTATGGGGTCCTATTTTAAACTAAGATCTGCAGTTGTGACCCTCTTGGACTTGTGATCGGTACTTAAATCATACGTTTGCTTATATTTAGTCAATATCAACTTGATATATGAAACAGTTTTGAAGAACTAGCAATTTACAACATTTCCCTATGGTCCACTATAAAACTAAGTCCTGTGGTGGCGACCATCTCAGAACAATCATCGGAACTACAATCTTCATTCGTTCAATGACCACCATGCCACTATACCCATTTATTATCAACCTGATGTATGAAACGGTTTCAAAAGTTAACAATTTACAACATTTTCCCATATGGTACTATGCTTATCTAATTTCGGCGGTCATCATGGATCAGATGCGAATCTGTCCGAAATATGTAGAAATTAACACTTTGATAAGATGAACACTTTTGATATTCAAACTTGATTTATACTTCAAAATCTGACCAATAAAGGGCAATAATTCGTATATTGGTAATTAGGTTATCATCCAATTTTCCAGGTGCCTAGATTTTGATATGGTGAACATTTTTCAAATTGAAATTGGGCTCTATGTGTTATAGCTTTTCCGATAAAAATATTAAATTTTGCGGAAAAGGACAATAACTCAATGACGGGTTTTCAGATTTATCCTTAAATTACACGACAGGTAGACGTTGCCTAGCTACTCATTTTTACAGCTATCAGATTTTTGATATCCCTAATCGTTGAGTTTTTTGCAAAAAAACAGCAATTTACCCCTAAATTCTATTTTTAGGAACAGCGGCCATGTTTTTAGGTCTAAAAACTTCAAAATAACAAACTTGAAAGTGTATAAACCTGGTGATGATTCAAGCCAAGTTTGTTTAGCATTGGTCTAGCAGTTTCAGAGGGGAAGATTATTGACAGATTGACGACCGACGCAAAGTGATTCAAAAGCTCACATGGCCTTTTAGGCCACCATGTGAGATAAAAAAAATGAAACGTAGGCATTATAAATAGGTAGTAAGAATAACATTTCGAAATGAGAAAAAAAGATAAAATCTCAAAATTCGAAACTATGATAAGAAACTCATAGCTTGTAAACCATTTATTAAATCAAGCAACGATCATCCTGCAAGTTTAAACAATTTTTCTCATTGTAAGTCTGAACAATTTTCCTCACTGTAAGTCTGAACAATTTTCCTGTCAAAATCTAATTATTGATAGCGATACTGTTTTATGCTTCTGTTGAAAATTTTGACATCGCCGTGTATCAGTTGATTAACTTTAATCTGCGTTGATAGAAAAAAAATCCTCTTATAGTTGGTATGATAGCGTCTTACAAGCCAACTGAAATAATCAAATCATATTTCATGTTAAGAAACATTATCTTGCACAATATATTGTGTAATATATTGTATATGTATACAACCTCACATCCGGATATTACGTATAAATTTTTGACTTTTATCAGCAAAAGATATAAATTCGAAAAGAGATCCATTATTGGTGACCTCCAATAAACTTTGTTCCTATGCAAGTTTAACTCCCTTAACTATCATAATAAGTCGTTCGTTGCATATAGTATGCAATTGCAGAATCGTTGTTCATATTGTGTTCTTTGTAACAAATATCGACAGGAAAAATATAGCCAGTCGGGTTACCGCAGTACAACCAGACACGATCATTGGTCATCTGCTGATTTTAAACATATAAACATATATGTATTTTAATAATTCATTTTATAAGTTTTATATACACTATTATATTTCTGTAAATACAAATAACAAGAAGTGAATGTCAACACGATTCGAGGCACAACTCAATGTAAATATTACAACCATGTTTACTTATAACCATGACTATTTGATTACATTTAGATTGCTGATGCTATTTTCCACCTGATTTCCATTTAATACTACCAATATTTAATCTTTATGGTCAACATAGCTTTTTACTAACAGGGATTTATTAATCTCATCATTACAATTTCTGCTAAGGTTGAAAGCCTTTTAATGTTGTCATTTTTCTTTGATTAATTGTACGAAACTTAAGTTTAGATGAAGAGTTGGTCGATCATTTGTATGTTGTCATGACAGTTTTGAATACCATTTTAATCAAATTTTTCTGGCGATGAAGAAGTAAAACGAATTTCTCGATATATAAACTGCAAAAAAAACCAAACTACTGCAATTTCCCAAAGGGTATAACATTTCTGAATATAAGTTTGTAGTTTATAGTTGGAAAATTTCTCAATGGATAGTACATGTTAATAATACTTTATCCCACATATTCTGAATTTCCATTTTTTATTTATTTATCAGCACTGACGAGACAAAAGTTATCGAAATAATCTTATACAGAAAGTAACTTTAAAGTGACCTCGGTATTTTGTAATTTATTACTACTGTGTCGATGCCGCTGCTGGTGGACTGTTAGTCCCCAGGGTATTCAACAACCCAGTAGTTTAGTACTTCGGTGCTGACCCGAAATCAGATTTTATTTGGATAAAAAGTGTATTGATCTATTAATGATAAAAGCTGCTAGAAAAATTTTTTTGAAGCTAAAGAGTTTCTCCCTCATGCAAAGCTCTGTCCTTGGCTGATTTTGGGTTCCAATTTAAATACTTTTTATTACTTGTTCGCTATGAGTTTTTATACATCTTTTGACTTATTCCAAATGTTCTGATTTTGTCTACACTGAAGAGACACAAGTTATCGAAATGGCCAGGTGCAGAAAGTAACTCCATAATAACTTCGATATTTAGTTATTTATTATAGTGTAGCAAAAATCAAAGCCACCCTTGTGGAAGTTTACACTTCATTGGATGATTATAATATTAGACATCTTTTTATTTTGACCTTTTCATAATATATTTCTTTCAACATACTTTTATGGGTATTGTAGATTAATAAATAAAAATATTGTCAGTCCACCCTGTCTTCTTTCACAATTTTTATTTCACGGTTTTTACCAGAAACATTTCAACTAAGCGCCCATCAATTGAACGTCTCGATTGCATCGTTCAATTCCTGATATATATTTCTGTATCTCTATGCAAAAAAGAACATTTACCTTAAGGTACACCTCCTTTTCAAATACTTGTTAAATTTCCATGTCTTATTGCCTTTGTTAGACTGTTGTCTAATACATATTTATTATTAAACGTCTGATACATAAATGTGCCGCAGAAGTTTTAATGTGGATTTTATTAAATTGGCTTCTAAAATTGGTGTCTACAGCAACTATTAAGTGAATGTTTTACTTTCAAAATCAGATCTAATGTATCTAAAAGTACTAAATTTAAAATTTAGTTTTATATCCATTTTTCATTAACATAGTGAAAGTGATAATGACCAATATTTAGTACCTAAATGATATTATATCAACGTGTCTGGCATGCGAAATTGTATATAATAATTTTAACATAAATCCTTAAATCCCATGTAAA
>MJUU01033687.1:17810-41342 GCA_002080025.1 Modiolus philippinarum | reverse complement strand
AAGAGGAAACAGAATTTTCTGGCGCAGCTGCAACACCAATAATGACCTCTGGCATGAAACAAAACAACTACCTTGCACATCCGGAAGGGAAAATGTACCTGGATAGACCGCACTTTGAGAAGAACAATTACCAGACTGGTCCTTCAATGGAATCTACAAGAAAAATGGGCCAGAGGCAGATTCAGAAATTTTTTGGGAAGCTGAACATCAGATGAGATGGAGAAGGCTGGCTACAACTGGCGTGAACTTGATTTCTTCGCCCAGAACAGAGTTAGACGGGTGACAATTTGTTATTGGCATATACTTTTCGATAGAGTACACAGGCATAAGTGAGTTAGTCATTTGTTTCAAATTGGTATAATTTGTACCTCCAACATATGAGGGGCTTTTTCAGTTCTGAACCTTGATACAGCTGATACAGCTACTTCATAATCGTACTTACATCTTTTGTTATACATTAACGAATATGGACGTTTGGAATCTTAGCTGTATGACAAACGTGATAATTTTAACTCTAAAATCGTGATTTTTTCATTCCTGAGCAGCAATATACCCCCCCCTTCCAGCCTATTTAGTGTACATTTCACAATTGATTCGTTACTATCGAGTATGAAGTTTATATGGTTATTTTCTTAATAGAGCAAATACACTGTCCGAAGCTGCTAAGTCAGGGATTGTTCAGCTTTTGTTATTATATCCGTCCAGAAATTCTAGAAATTGGAGATCTCACTATAAGTGCCTTAGTTCTGAATTTTGTGTTTTTATTTCCGTACTTTGTGGATTTCTCATCTCAATGTTTTGTGTAATTGTTTTTCTGTGTTCTTGTTTTTGCCGTGTCTTTGGACTTTTATTTAAGTAACCACATCTCTTGTTTCTTTGGCACTCTACTGTCGTTGTTTATTTTAGAAAATTGTTCTAAGGAAACTTGAATTTAATTGTAAGCGTAACTTCTTGAGGATCAAACAAAATTGAGTCAAAAGGCAAATAATTCATACCTTTGTTATTTGTATAATTGAAGCCAATTTTCCGCTAGAAAAAGTCATTGTACGGCCGTTGTAACTAAAACTTGACCCTGTTATAATATTTGAATTGGTGAATAATGCCGTTTTTTTTTAAGATAACAAATACAAGTTTATGTATTTTCAAAACGCGAGCAACGTAAAATTGTCAACAGGTTCACGTAATTTGACTATGTTGCCAATAACTTGAAGTGATCACTCCAGATGTTTTACGGTCGACATCACCATCTTTTTGACCGCTACCAGGGATATCTGTTTCGCAGATGACAACAGATCTTTCCCTTTAAGTCGAAGTGTACGTAATTAACTACTCCAACGATTTTTGTCTAATTTCGTATACAAATAGTGCATGGAAATATATAACAGAAAATCGAAAAAAATTGGGGGGGTCACCGTTTTAATTTTCGAGATATGACTATTTGAAGTTTACTGCACGAAACACTAAAATTACAAATGATATATAGGGAAAAATCGTAAATATCGGGTTTTACATTTACTTAAATCGTGCTTGCAAATTTATTTATCCAACAATTTTTTTAAAAATTAATTTCGAATGCATTGATGTAAAGAAAGTCCTTAGCAACCGTGCTCGTTTTCAAGATATATCGCTTTGAATGATAGATTTTGATGTAAAAATGCGTTTTTCCTGCGACGTTACTGAAGACGTTGCTTCATGGCACTAACGATTATCTTTTTTTTTTTGCGTTTGTTGACTTCAGTAGACTGTTGTCGTTTTATAAACACCAACATTCATCAGAAAACCGAATACAAATAAGACTTTACAGATCTTCCGATGAGATTGTCGCAATTAACCGTTGCAGTACAATAAATTTTAGTTCGATTATTACTTACCGAACTTATCAATTGTATATATAATATTTCAAAATCGTTCGAATTTATTATCTTTTTGCGCTTTGCTATTGTATCAAACTTTAGATTTTTAAAAATAGAAGTAAAACGTACATTGCATCAATTTATATAAAATTAGAATAATGACAAACTCTGCCGGAAGACGATACTAAGAAGTATAGCCATTCAGCGATGAATTTTATCGAGGACGAGACTATGTTGGACCGTTTTCAAAATAAGCCCAAAAATCGTCAAAAATCGTGTTAGTTGGTCTATGATAAATGTGCTTCATATGAAATAAAAATATAACGAAACAATAGATCGAAGTTGTTTTACACCTCGAAATACTCCGGATCCGGGTACATTGCTAAAGATATTTCTACGCAGAAGATGAATATTTTGCAATGCAAAGTAAGTTCTTTCATAGCTGTATAAAATAAACTTAACACATAATTACAAACTAACCATCCCAAAACAAAGAGAAAAAAATCCAGCGCAAAAAAATAAGGTAACTGCACATGTATATCGGGTACTATTTCGATGTTAGAGGGGTCGGCCCTTTTTCGGGATGTCGGGATTATATGCTTTTAAGCCCGGGATTTCAGGATTTTTATGATTTAAGCCCAGGATTTCGGGAAATACTTTTACCGTGAATCGGGATTTCATCAGTCTCTAAGTTTCTTTGTAGTTCGGGAATTCGTTAAAAAAAATAAAGCCGGGATTCCAGGATGAGACCCCCCCTCCCCTGCCCTTCGATACTAGATTCAAAATACCTTTGGAACCAATGTGAAGGGGGTGGACATAGTAAAGAGAGACCATAAGAAAGGAGATAGGGGTGAGATAAAGGAGACCGAATTGGACGGGAGTAAGGAGAAAGACACCCACCTGTCTACCACATCAAATTTACGGTGACTTCGGTACTAAATTAAACACATGCTGAAGTTACAAAAGCTTTGGCACAAAATTAAGATGAACTATAAAGGTAATAATTAAATTGATAGTAATTTCCGAAGAACATTATGTTAATTACCGAACTGAATTACTAATTAAATTTACAAATATTTCCGAACTAAATTAACAATAATTTCCGAACTGTATTTGTATCATCGTTACTAGATGACAGTAATTCGGTACAGAAAGGGGACGGCAAGACCATTTTTGGGATGCTGGGATTAACCATTTGTAACTTCGGGAAATCGGATGGCCTTTTTTAGAGGCCGGGAATTCGGGATGAAATTGTCATCGGGACAAAAAAAGAGTCATTTTTAGACCCATGAAATCGTAATTTTATGGTAATGTTATTAACGGGACTGGCAAAAATTTGTTTTTTTTAAATACGATCTCAGTTCCGGGGCAAAATGTCCGGGATTTCGGGATTTGCTCATTTTAATGGTGAAACGTACTATAGTTATACAGTTCTAACATTACAGCAATTTCAGTGGGACTTTAATGTACGAAATGTACAATAACTTCGATACTAAACTTACAGTAACTTTTGACTTTTGGTATTAAATACAACGTAACATCTGTAGAACATGTCGAATTTACAGAAACTTAGCTACACAATTTACAAAAACTATACTTGGTGCTAGAATTACAGGACGGTTTAAGTACTAAATTTAAACAGTAATATCCGACATGAATTGACAGTATTTACAGTAATTTCCGAACTGAATTTACAATAACTTCGGCCTTAAAATTATAGTAACTTTGATACATTCATTTTTTTTCTTTTATTTCTCTTGTTTATATTTGCGTTTTTTTATTCACTCAAACATTTTTAAATCTTAAATGAGAAGGATTCAAAGTCGGCTAAAATAAGCAAGGACTTTTATTACAACTGGTTATTGAAAATTATGCACTATTTTATAAATATCAGTTATTCTTCATCGTGTCTATGTGTTACTGTATGAATAAATGAACACCGTAATGTACCTGACATTTCAAAGTATATAACAGCACTAACAGTTCCAAAATCTTTCACCGGTCTTATTGTAATGTCTGGACAATTTCTAAAATATCTGGACTGACCATTTATACATTTCTATTGAAAATTTCAAGTCACCAGACCCATCACGATAACATTGATCTCGATAACATTTCGACGCCGTCCATTTTTCAAGCATGACGTTACTAACGAGGCACGTCATTACTCCCGCAATCCGCTAGAGACGTTGAATTACGAACACTTCGCCTTAAAAGCTTAATTGTTGTTTTCTCTACCGGATTTGACATGTTCGACACGTTGGTTGTCTTATAAGAAGCAGGAGATGCTTACTCTGCCGGTGCACCTGAACTCACCCATTGTTTTTTATTGGGTCCGTGTTGTTCATCTTTGTATGTGTGCGTCTTAATTTTTCTCTTCTGCGTTGTATTCATGTTATGTCTTTGTTTCTTTGTTTTTCCAATGTTACCATTGTCCTTTGATATTTCTTTTTGGAAAATAACAAAATACCGTAGTTACTGATAATGGAGTGGCGTTTCGATGCTCACTTATTTGACCACATTTATGGTTTGTCAAGCAGTTTTTGACGACGAAAGGTATCTCGCATTTAAACAAAAAAAAACTGTTAAAATTTAGATAGCTTTAACTCAATTTTTGCTTTTTCAGTGACGGTTGACATTTTGACTGATGATTTTCGAACATTTTGCATTATTATTTCCAATCAAATTCTAATAGTTCGGAAATTAAATGTAGTTGTCACAGTCAATGAAAAATATCTTCTTGAGGCTTAAATATTTACTCCGAAGCTTTTTTTTTAAATCAGTCAAAAATAACTTGGATTCTATGGTCCAAATAAATATTTCGGGATTGCACTTCCACTTAAAAGCTTTTTAGCAGCATTGTAGAGAATTTTACTATCGTCCATGGCAATAATCTATTTCGATTCTAATATATTTAACAAGAGTTTTGAACATTGGAAGCGGCTCTTAGAGAGTAGTATTGGCTTTTGCAAGTGGAAGTGAAATATGTCGGAAAAATGCATACAATCACATATCAATGGACATAGAGAAATCTATATTTGTTGTTTTATTGGTTCAAGTGGCTCATAAGCTTGTGAATTAATACAAACTAGAAAACACAAGGGGACTTTATAAACATAAGTGGATGATATAAATCGGATAATTGTTTTTATGAAATAAAAACGATACGCTAGGCTATGGAATAGCCTTGAAGTTTGATTGACAAGGGTGTGGTGGCTCATGATGTATTAATACTTGAAGTAAGCTTTTCTCGGTACTTCTTTGTAATTTCTTCTATTGGTCTGCACATGTGATAAAACGGTCACTGATTCGATCAAACCTCTAATTTTTTGCCAACAGCAACTCAAAGTGGTTTCGTGCTTTTTTTTTGCATTCTCCTAGGGTGCTGCTTTTTTAATCTTTTATCCCTCAACAGAGACAAACTTTATTAACTAAAATGTATACATGTATCGAAGCAGTGCATTTGTGTAAATGCTTTCTAGCAATTCTGAGCATTTAATACTTCAACGATGGTTTCAGGTTTCACAGACAATCCTTACAACCAATGTAACTGAAGGGTTTTTCTAGCGCAGCATGCTATGACCACAACATGTTGTCAACAAATAAATATGTATCTAGTTAGTACTTGCTTAATTTAATGTGATACAGCACACACAAATAAACACCGGTAGCTCTTTATTCTTCTCCAAAAAACGCAATTATATCTCTTTCCACCT
The DNA here is from genome assembly GCA_002080025.1 of Modiolus philippinarum. Taxonomy (NCBI): domain Eukaryota; kingdom Metazoa; phylum Mollusca; class Bivalvia; order Mytilida; family Modiolidae; genus Modiolus; species Modiolus philippinarum. Next base: position 35,773 of record MJUU01033687.1, on the reverse strand, counting down.
TTCGTTCTCCATTGCCTAAGTATCTCCACAAACTACAATCACGCTTTGCTTAACACAATTAAAAAGTCTTTTATAGTATTTGTATATTATTGATTATTATTAATCATCTTCATGTTTTAAATTTATACATTACCGTTCTTATTCTTTTTATCATATCTATATTTATAAATCTGGCTAAGCGATATTGCAATACCAATCCCATCATCCTCTACAAACCTGTTCCCAGTACCACCTATAGTAAATGTTTTTATCACACATTTAGTACAAATATGTACGTTTTTGCATGTCAAATAATAGCCGGAAATTAGATCAAGTTATTTGCCCTGGGCTGATATTGATATTTGCCCTGAAAATCCATATTGTGCCCTCAAAATTCACTTCCGGTACTCTGTCAATCAAACTGACGATCAATCTGTCAGTGATGAATTAACCTGAATTTTCCTGATATTATAAAGATTCTATTATTCTGATGTACAAAGTTAACGTTTTACACTTGTAACGTTCATGTGACGTAACGTAACTTCATTGCCATTTCGCGCGCTTTTCACAAAGTAAAGAAAATAGGTTGTGTAGATTGATGTAGATGTAATTTGTATTTAAACTTTGTGGATGTCAGTCTTCATTTACGGTGTACCTGTTTGTCTTGCTTCATAGTCGCATCGTCGCATCATTAGGTTATACATTGGAAAACAAATACCAAAGCAAAAGAGGAAACAAAATGAGGAAATTCTTAAATCAGAAATAAAAAAACTATACAAATTTAGACAAATTGACACAGATAAACCTAATCAACAAAAAATGAAAAAGAACTCCACAAAACTAAAGCACTAGCAATGTGAACCCTATGAAAACTGGAGGTATGATCAGGTACTGCAGAAGGGTAGTTGACCTTACAGTACAATAAATGCAGCTTTATCCATATATGGAATTTCAATTTTTCAATCTAATACTACACTATTTGTTGGAAAGATTGTCGAAAAGGGCATCATGCATATGTTTTACTGTATAGTTACTCTTCTCTTAATTTTTAAAAATGCAGTTGTTATTCGGGTTATATTCATTTGCTAAATGCGAAAACTATTGCTAATGTTTTACATTTAGGTTTGCGCCCAAGACGCCCATATCAAGCCCGAAGGCGTAGCCTGAGGGCTGATATGGGTTGAGGGCTAATACCAGGGACGGTATGGAAAATGACATGTAATAATCTATAAATATAATACTTTTCAACTTCCACAAGGAAACAGAAAAATTAAACCCCGCCCCGTTTTATCAGGACGAAACTGGATGCCATTTTGATTACCGAAAATCTGAAATTCCTATTGGCCAATAGTCTTCTGCGCATGCGTTTTCCTCACTGCGCAAGCGTATTCCTCACTTCCCCCTAAGAACTATCTATATAGCTAGGCTATTCCATAGCCTAGCTAATAATCTGAATACGATTTATCAAATTGAAGCGGGTATAATTTACGTATGAGCTCGTTGTATTTCTGATTTATATGACTGCTTAGTCATGTTATTTTTGAAGCCGAAAAAGAAAAAAAGGAATAAAACTCATATTTATATTTCTATTAACGGTAAAAATTAAGCATTTTATATTTAAATCGTAGAGCATGATATGCAACATAGATAAGATTTAATAACACATTCGTTGCTAGGTTACGATTATGTATAAATTTCAGTTCCTAGTCTTAAATTTAGTAACTGTTGTAAATTTATATTATTGTCATTATTTGATGGGAGTTTTGGGTAATTCATTATTTAAAACTTTATTTACACAAAATAAAATGAATATTGAGTGAATAAAATGTGAAATTGTACATTACGAATGTCCTTTTGTAAAAAAAATATACGCATGTGCTAAAAATATTGTTGGAATTAGAACATATCTTTGTTTCCAAAGCGAAAGAAGAGAGTTATATTAGAATCTTATTTCTAATGCATGTCATAAAATTTTCTATTTACACCAATGACGAGGAAATTTTAACATGATATTATACTTTTTGTTTCGACACAGATAACATCCATGGATCCAAACACTCGGCAAGATGAGAACACCAGAAGACGGAAAACCAAGTTCACGATACATTTATAAAAACATTCGAACATTACAAATATAACACTCGGACTAATAGACCATATCCAAACTATGGTATCAGGATTTACCAGACTACTTTTTATTACGTCAAAGTATAGAAAACGTCAGGTCATAGAGCCTGAAACGTCATGAAGTTGGTCATATGGGACGGACATTTTTGTGACCATATAAACATAAGGAAACAAACAACAACTAGTGGATCTGAATACCATAACTCGGATATGGTGTATTGTGCGCCACTTTAAGAAGATTTGTTTCTTATTCGTGTGAAGCCAGGTTAATACAATGGCTAGTTAAAAAGGACAATAAGCTAGCCAAGTCCATTAATTTCAGCTTCCGATATAAAGATGATGTTCTTTCATTAAACAATACTCAATTTAAGGATACCCTTCATCTTGGATACTCGAAGGAACTCGATGAGACCATGTACTGATACGCCATCATCATCATCATACCTGGACCTATACCTCTACATTGATAGCTCTGGACGTCTTTAAAAAAAACTTTACGATTTCGACACTCCAATAGTGAACTTTCCGTTTTTGAGCAGTACTATTTCCACATATCCGGCATATGGCGTCTTCCTGTCACAACTCGCTCACTATTGCCGTGTCTGTAGTTTGTACAGTAATTTTGTAAACGTCTAAAACCTTATAAATCAAGAGTATGTTCATACACTATTGCAATTGTCACTACAGAAGTTTTACGGTCGTCATCTTGATTTGACAGACCGTTACAATGTTCCTGCTTAACAGATGAGAATAGATATCTTTGGGTAGATCCAGAGTTTATTACCGGAGTGGCATACACCGACTGTGACAAAACCGGACTTTTCACTGGCAGTGTGACGGGTGCTTTGCGTGAGACAGATCATGCCTACTCTTCGGAGCACCTGATAATACCTCATTTTTGAGGGGGTTCCCACTGCTAGTGCTTTAGTTTTGTAACGTTATTGTTCATTTTTGTTTATTTGTTTTGTCTTTGTCTTGCTGTCTTAGTTTGTGTTGGATTTGAATTGCCGTCATTTTACGGATTTTTGGTTTTGGAATTCCCCTTTCATCACTTTTGCTTTGGTTTTCTTTGCCGATGTATCCAAACTCAAGCACTCACAGTGTGAAATATCAAATACATGTAATAGCAAAAATGGGGAGTGATATCAGGGGGTCCTGTGCCGTATACGGCACCCGTCACACTGTCGAGTCAAATACAGGCTAAAATCAAAACCGTTAATGTCAAATCCGGGAAGACATGAAATATCATTGAAAATTATGATCCTTCTCTTTTGTGAAACAATCAATTATATGGTGACGGCTAGAGAATTTCTGAAGGGACCAAAGTAATGAAGACTGAAATTATCCATGATTTAGCAGTTCTGAAACAATGTTTTTTTTCTATTTTCAAAAAGTCGCTGAAAAAATTACAAGCTCTACAGTACAGAACAAACTGTGATCTGTACACTCCGCATGCTAAGTAGATAGGTATATTGTTTCCAATTACACTCCGCATGCTAAGTAGATAGGTATATTGTTTCTAATTTTGAAGTAAAAATCATCACCTTCATTATATAGCTTATATCAACTTCCAAGCAAGGGCATAGGCTCGAACACTCGTTTTAAACTTTAATATCATCAATTATAATTTTGAACACTTTTTTGAATAGCAACATTCGTCTAATATAGACTTAACAAGAAAATATGAATTTAAACCGTTATTTAAAAAATCCTCGTCGATTGCCGTTTCTACCCCATTTTAGTGCGCTTGTGTTTCCAGTTTTGAATTACTAGTTCAGCATTCTATTTCAATTTGCAAATGAAAAAAGAAAAAAAAGTGTTTCATAGAAATCGAACGAAAAGAATTATTTGAATGTGTTGTAAGAATAAAATTATGACAAGTTAAATCGGAAAACAAATATTTTATGTTAAAACATGAAACATTAAATTATACAAAATATTTTAGATATATCAATAAAACACAAGGAATAGTGTTCAAAATTCAAATTTAACTTTGACTGAAGTCCAGCTCTGTTGAAAACCCCAAGTTTACGCTCAGGAATGTGGTGCTATATTTCCTTTCCAAATATGTATATCAATAGAACATTTAACTTCTGATACGCAGTTAATATTCAAAGACAAGATAAGAATAAACTATCAAAAATTGTGTTGCACGTTTTCTGTAACTGTTGCTACACTAGATTGAGAGCCAGGTGTAGATTTATCTTCTTTGTTGACAATGCAGGCACAAATTAGTTTTTTATATTCATCTCTAAAAAAATTACTAGTGAATGTATAAATTACAATGTTGACAGAAAAATTAATGATTTCCATAGCGCTTTGGACTTGATACACAAATTCACCTTCGTCTATGATGATGCCAATACTTCTCAATCCGATAAAGATACGACTAGGAAACATACAGAGAAAATAAACGGTTGTCATGACAACAACGGTCTTGGTTATGGATTCTTCCGCTTTCTGTCTCCCATTGTCACCGGTTTTCTTTGGGTTGCCATATTTCTTTCGGTTTTGAATCAGTCCTCGAATCATTAGAACATTGGTAACCAGTATAAGTAGAAATGGAATCAAACGAGTTGTGATGTAATACGGAAGATACATTTGAATTTTGAAAAACTTAATACTTACAAAAGTTGAAACAAAAACACGTGCAAAAATAAAAGCCAAAAATAAGCATAAACCGATGACATACATCCAAATTGTAACTTTCGTAGTCCAAAACTTCATATACTTTAACGGCTTTCGCACGGCAAATGCACGCTCAAAACAGATAATGACAGCACATAAACAACTACTCCCGGTAAATGTATCTTGAAAAATAAATGTGGTATAAGAAATTTGCCCCAATATACTTAGTTGTAATGGTATCATAATGTTGATAATCAAAGCAAGGAGATCAGAAACTGACATCAGACACAGTAAAACATTAACAGATGTCCACTGCTTTGCTTTAAAAAGAACAATTAATGTCAAACAATTCCCTGCAATGCCAAGAGAACATATGGTTGTAAGTAGGCATAACAAGAACACACTTGGCACGACATTGCCCGATCCATCTGGATTGCTTTCTGTTGAGTTTGTAGTGTTACTTACATTGAGTTCGATAAAAATATCCATTTTGTTTCAATTTGAACTAGTGTTTTTTATCCTCTTCCTATTGTCATTAATTTAACTTGAACTCGTGTTTACAAAGATAAATCTTTTAGTTAAATTTCAAAGCTGAGATCTTCTACTTTATATGATCTCGTATATATACTAATCAACTGAATAGTTCTATTCATGTTATTGGATGCCAAGCAAATAAAAACCATCCAATCAATTTTTTTCTTCAATACAACAATCAGAAAAGTATCAATACTAAACACTGCACAAAATTTCTAATCAATTTATATTTCATTATAATAATAAAAATGTTAAAAAGAGAAAGAAACAACAATATTATGGTTGTTTGCAAAAATATCACATTTAGCTTTTGCACATATTTCAGCTGATGGCTTTTCAAATGTTTGATTTGATTTGTACTGAATACAAATGTAGATATTAGTAGTCAAAATGGTCATTTCATAAACTAAATTCACAGTTAATTTCGATTACCACTGGGCCGATGTCTGTGCTGATGGATTGAGGGTATTCATCAGCCCAATAGCGAGTATCTTAATTTAGGAAAATTTTGTTTAACCCATCTTTCATAGCTCTGTCCTAAGCAGATTTTGGCTTTTCTAGTTAGTTCCAATTGGTTTTCTCCAGTTCAATTGGTGAAAGAATTTTGCACACTATAAACCACCCTTTTTCGTGAGTGTATTTTATAGGTCAAATTAAGATACCTGACAAGTTCTCATAAAATTCTTGATTTAACTACCAAAATATTTCTGATCTGAAGTTAGGAAAATCCAAAGAAATCCAATTTCTGCCAAATTTTAAGGTATTGTGTCTCCATAAAGAGCACACAGAAGCATATGTTTTTTATGCCATTTCCCTTAGACTGCAATGCTTAAGCAATTAAATTAGGTTTCAAGAAATCCTTGATATAAACAACATTAAGTGTGAGTCTTCTTAAAGTATAATGCACGAAGACGTCTATTGAACTGAGATACGGAGGAGTTCCGAAATCTGACACAATTTCAAAAATGTGATGAGCCTTTATGCAAAAGAAATGAAGACTTGTAAAATTTTATTCCCAAAATTTTATACATGTATATATATGTTACGATTAACAACAAACAAATAACATCACACAAACTAACTACACATATATATGAGCTTAACAAAAAACATAATACGAAAGGGAGTTAAAAAATAGTAAGTTCATTGTGAAGAAAGCTGCAATATATCAATATTTTGACAAACAAAATAATTACTTTATTGTGAAGGAAGCTGCGATATATAAATATTTTGACCAAAAAATATATCTTTAAATCCACCTAGAGATGTTTATTTCAAGCAACTGAATTAATACTTAACATAATATAACATATAACAACTTAAACAATGAAAGGTTATGGAGTAAATTGACATTAGACAGAGTCTCTACAAATACGTGGAAAATTATAAGAAATGGAACGACGCTTTTATTGATGTTCTTCAAGTCACCATGGGGCCTTCAACAATGCATTGAGCTTTGCTCATACCTCATTAAGTTGAAGACGATCCTAAGCAACGACCCGAGCGGAACCTGTTGCCAATTGTCGAACTATACCATACCCATGCTCCTCGTTATACATGGATGAGGGTCGTCAACAAACGGATAATCAAATGGCAAAGTGTTCTCACAACCGCTTACAAAAAAGCCACAGAAGACAACCACAAGAAAACTTGGCATAATAGGGTCTGTAAGTCTCGTCATGTGACACCGAGAATTCACGATAAAAATGACATTCGAAAACGTTTCCCGCCAAAAGATGATGTTTTTGAATTATGACGTTTAATTTTTCGTTTGGTACGTCATATATAATCGCGCAGAATGCAACTTCCGGGTACAAAAAATGTACCCGGAAGTTTCAAAATTGGACGAGACTTACAGACCCTATAGAATAGTGGGAGGAGGTTATCACGAATAGAACGGCCAAAACAACAATTTTAAATTACAAAAAGCAAAATACAAAAACTCGACAGCATGACAGTGTGTTCATTTGAGACATTCTCTCAAGAATATGTACACAATAACTGAAATACATAGAGGGAACATATCTCTCGCATTTGTACGATTAATTATTTGAAAAAGAATTTAAATGGAAAGAAAAATATAACTTATAATCTTTAAAAACTGAGAAATAGCTTGGATGCAAATAGACTTAGCAAAATATGCAATTTCTGCGTCTTTTTTAAATGCAACAAGCTTGTTTTATGTTTTTTTTTTATCATGCGATCGTGTTTTACATGCAATACAATAATTCATAACAATTGTGTGTTAATCAGAGCTATCGAGTCCCCAAAATTAAAATACTTACACAAATACAGAAAAGGAATAAACAAATCTAATTATCGAAGATTCCGGTGGTATTTAAACAATAGAAAATGAACTCTCGTTTAGAAAAGATAAAAATGTCGATTGCAACGCGTAACTCGTTGTCAGGGCCTAATAAAAGTTACTTATATCATCAAAATTTATACTCTGTTATGTTCATGTGACGTATCTTGATATTGACAAATGATATTTTTTTTTGGATATTTCTCGCATATTTTTAATGAAAAATGAGATTTCCCGGAATAAACATGGTTCCAAAGTGTTTTGGATGTAGGCATTTCTTTAAAACGAAAATTTTCGATAAAAAATATACTTAACAATTAAATATTCATCGATTCATTTGCAAATTTTGGACGAAATAAAATATACAAAACGACCGTTTATACCTCGCAACCATCAAGGTTACATAAACAATATGACGTTACGCACGATGTTGCGTTTTCATAGAAGTTCATAAATTTTAGTAAACAAAATCTTGAACGAATAAAATTCTCAATACTTATATGGTTGTAGTCTTGTACATATATAAAATCAATACCAATCATAAAAAATATGTTTGTAAGAATTAAAGTATTAAACCCAAATTGTTTATGTTAGGTATACGTTCACATTATGGTTGTCACGCGTAACATCAATCAGTAAATATAATCAAACATACAGGATAACATAATAGAAATCTTCGACGGATTTTTGTGGAATTTTGCCTCATGAATCCATATGATGTCACAGTGATGCGGTAAACATCATTTCGATACCGGAAGCAGATTGAGAGAAAACAAGACAAAATACCACAGTGTCAAATCCTGTCACGTTTGATCTTTCCTGAGCTGATGCCAAATCTAAAGGTTAAAAGATATATGAATAGCTAATCAGGCAATAACAAAATTAATATATATAAAATACATTTTTCGTGAATTTTACCATATTGTACCGGTTTTATGAAACAACAACGTCTTAAAATTTTACAGCGTTTTTTGTTTGTCCAATGAAAATGTCCAACGTCGATTTTTCCGCGATTTCGACGTTGCGTGTTTAAGTTAAGATTATATAGTTTTTGCAATCCTNAACACGTTTAGCCTAAACGTGTTCAAGTTAACAAGTGTTTAGGTTTTAAACACAATCCTAAACATGTTTAGACCTAAACATGTTTCAAAAGTGTTCAAATCCTAAACACTGTTTTTACAGTGTGTTTAAGTTAAGATTATAGTTTTTGCATCGTTTATGAAAACAAAATTATTAAACCATTTTAGACATACGTTTTCGCATAGATTATTATGTTTTTGTTGTTTTTAATTCGGTTCACAACAGTTAGGCCAAGAATTGTTTGTCCAGCGAAAATGTTCACAACAGCAACGTTGTATGTAACGTTTTCCACCTTATAAAGTTACTGTTGACAAAAAGTTTTCCGAACTTTAAAGAACACTTAATACAAAATACAATGACATGTAAAAGGACATGAATGGTACTAATTTAATGAAATTTGAAATTCCAAGACTTAGATTCAATAAAATAAACATTTCCGTATAAATTTTTTAGATATCTTAATCGATTTACCTTTCAGAAATGAAGACCCAAATTATGCATCGGCTATATAAACGCAGCATGTTTAGACATACCGAGTCTCTTCTAAGACGATCGCATCCTACGGAATTCAAATCAGTTCCTGAGAACCGCAAGAAATGCATTCTATTTCTGCGTCTTCAGCTTTCCTCCGTTTTTTTAACTGTCATGCTACGAATGTGACAATATTGTCTACACTGTGACAGTACATGTACCTCATGTGACAATCTACCATTTCTAATTAATCGTTTCAATGTAAAATGTTTATTGCTAAGAAAGCCGGTATTGACATTGAGAATGATGCAGAAATGGAACGCGAAATAAACAAAAACCAGGATTATCGCCGGATTATCTACCATTTGTAATTAATCGTTTCAATGTAAAATGTTTATTGCTAAGAAAGCCGGTATTGACATTGAGAATGATGCAGAAATGGAACGCGAAAAAACAAAAACCAGGATTATCGCCGGAAAGCCAGGTTCAAGGGTCGGTAATCATGGTTTAGCAAAGGAAACCCCAATTACGGCTCGGGTTTCCAAAATTAAATACATGTTAACCTTCGCTTCTTTTGTGTTATTATTGCTAAACCTACATTACCGAGTGGTAAAGTAGGTTTGACAGCGCCGAATTACCTAAAGCAGGTTTATCGACCGGTAATCCTGGTTTACCGACAAAATTTCCCATTACCGAGGGGTTTTAGCCAATCATATAGCTATCCGGTAACTGAGGTTTTTGTCGGTACATGTAAACCAGGATTACCGATCGATAAATCTGGTTTTCCAAGTTTTGTTTATTTCCGTTAAACCGACCGGTACAGTATGTTTAGCCATGAAAACTCATAATTAAGAAGAAGGTTAATGTGTATTTACTATTTAATTCTGGAAACTAATGGATGTTGTTTGTAGGTAAACCAGGATAACCGATCGAAAAACCTGGTTTTCCGAGGTCTTGGTTAAATTACCACTGAAAACCTACTTTACGGACCGGTTAAGTGTTTAGCAATAAAAACTCATAGGAAACGGAGATTAACATGTTTTTAATTTTTGGCAAACCCAATTGGGGTTTTCATTGCTAACACAAGATTACCGACCCGGTAAACCAGGTTTTTCGGTGATAATCTTAGTTTACCAGTATTGGTTAATTTCGCGTGCGATATGCAGAATAAGAATCGGAGATTTTTGTGTCAAATTTACTTTCGAAGGATGATATTGTTGATGTGTTAGCTGACGACACAGAATATGAGTATTTTTTTTATTTAACGTTCTAGAAATACCTTGCTGTCTTAAATATACACAGACTGACTAGTGGGGTAATCTTTTCCGGTAGGACCCAGTGTTGTTAAGGGATTTACTACGAAAAGAAAGCTGACCGACCATTCCAATATCGAATTGTCAAAGACAAAACTGCAATAGTTTACACCATCGCCGTCAGATTTTTATTTAATGACATAAAAAGGAAATATGACTATTACTATTTCTGACAGTCAACACCAGGATATTTTAGACAGTCTGGACGTCACATGCATTTTAATTCATGAAAACATGTATATCAAAAAATAAAGGTATTAAACATACTATATTCTGTTCCATTCAAAAACCCCATACGAATGAAAAAACTCCTGCTCATCAATATGGCATATATTTTTATACGAAAAACAACTTTTTGTGAAAAAAAAACATCATGCAAATATTGGTTTATGAATTTATGCGCGACTTTTGTCAAAGTTAAGAAAATGTCAATATGCACGTATTATTTTTAAAAGGCATGGATTTTATAGCCCAAAAACCGTCTGTCGGTACCGGAGTATTTTAACTTTTATACAAGTAAAATGTCCCCATTTTTTTGCCAAACCCATACAGTTAGATTTATTGGTAATATTCTATTGTCAAATACAACAAAAAGATAATTCAAGAGTAATTGATTTCTGACGTCGACGTTTCTTGCATATATCAAAGGCGTATAATATTTAACGTTACGTTCATAGACGCAACATCGTGCGTAACGTCTATCGATTTTTACTCACTAAGCACGTGGGGTCTTTGAATGGGTTTTAACTGAAGGCACGCCCTTTTCCTTAATTGAACCAATGAAATCTTGTGTTGATGATTACCCTTTAAGATCGGGGTATAAAAGGAAAATGGTGCTGTTCGAAACGATATAATTTTGCCTAGTACCATAGGATTAGATTTGGATCTCGGCGTTTTTTATGCAAGAATCGTTACTAAATTGACCTATAAATAAAGTATGTTAAAAAATCTATCTGCACATATAATCTTGTCTGGGTACATGCATTTTGACGCCCTCTAGCAATTGATTTTGACCAGTGTGTCCATTCAATATTTTCATCACGACAGTAAATTATGTAAGGAATTCGCTTATTCCCTCTACTTGTGGGCAAGTTTAATCACCTTTTAACTACAAATAGAAAAAAGAAGGGAAACGGGGAATGTGTCAAAGAGACAACGACCCAAAGGGGAGTAATAACAACTCAAAGCCACCATAAGATCTTCAATGAACGATGAGAAAACCCCACACCCAACGGCAGGTCGGAGTCGGCCCCTGAACAAAGAGCAATCAAGTCCAGCGAAATAAACATCATCCTAGACTCCTATAGACATAAAGTAAACTAACTAGAAAAAGGACAAGACACACAAAGGCTTAATAAATTCCTGACTTAGGACAGGCGCAAACCTGCTGCGGCGGGGTTAAACTAGTTTTATTGGATCCAAAGTAAAGATCTGGGAATTGAATGACGTTTTCACTAAATATTGTATTTGTTTATTTCTTTTGATATCTTGACATTTTGTTGATTGTTTATTTTCGTCGCCATGCTGTTAATTTGTTCCGAAAAAGTTATGAGACACAGGAGAGTTTTTCTAGAAGGGAGATAATTTCATACCACCAGATTTCCCGCTGTATTAGTCTACCTCTATTGGGTTTTATTCGAGGGCCTTTTATACTATTAGGAAACGGGGTTTGTATCTTTCTTGTGTAGTTCCCCATTGGATTCTGGTTTGTTATTGTAATTTTTATTGAATCAAAACGAAGCGCTGTGTAAATACATGCAAAACTTAAAATGATTATCAACCAGTGCTCTATAGGGTCATAAGAAAAACCTAAACACAAATTTTTGAAACTGATTATTAGTAAATAAAATAAAAAAAGGTTAATGTAATTTTTAGAAAGCTCATCAAATTTATATAAGCTTTTTTCCTGTACAAGCAATTTTCATCAAGCATGTTCGCTTATATAGTTAGTTAAAAATTAAACTTTTAATTACCTGTGATACTGAATTTGGGATATTGCCATCCAAGTTTGGAAACAACAAATGTGAATCAAATAGTTTAATTGTTACGTGGACTTTATTAGAATTATAACCTGCTCCGAAGACGGGACAGAGTTCTATATCAGATTCAACATAAGTAAACTTGTAAAATACACTTTTTGTTGGAATGTCATACAAGGATATTTCGTTTTTCCTTCTATCAACAAGTATTCCAAATGTCCCATTTTTATTTGTGCCTAAACTGCTGTCACTTATCTCAGTTTCTTTATGCATAGATTTCTTATGGCGACCGGAAAAACAAATTTTATTAAAGTACATGCATTTATACATTAAAAATGCCCACTCACTGTCATATCCGTCACCAATATGGTGATAACTATCAATATTATGTTTTTCTGCTACACCAAAATCTAAAATCAACAAACCACTTGAAGAAAAATCCGATGATATGATATTATAATTATACCCTATTTCATAATAAACTATCTGACCAGGTTTTATACAAGGCTGCCCAATAATGCCTTGATATTTTTGTAGTTGATGTGCACCTTTAGAATTATTTGGTGTTTCCAGTGAATAAAAGTTACTGACTATGTGGTTATCATTTGAAAGATAACAAAATGGATGTCCTGTTGAGCGCTCAAAAAGCAATCTAAAGTCCTCATCGTCTGAAAAGTAAAATGATTAAATAAATTTTGATCTAAAAGACAAATGTACAAAATATAACTTTCATATTGCTCTGTAAACAAAATTGCTCTTCTGCCTAAATTTTATAAAACATCTAGAAAAATATGGAAATAAAAGGCCATAAAAGTTTGCAACACGTCACAATATAGAAAACATAGCGTCATAGAGCTTAAAACGTAATGAAATTTTGTTTTTGAAGTACATTCTTTGTCACATGGGGCGGACATCTTCGTGACAACTACTGGGGAATCTGAATACCAGATTTCGGATATTTTAGATTCTAAGTAATAATGATCGATGTACATGCTACATAGGACACTAAAACAAAGGAAAAAATGCTTAAAGGTCATTAAAATCGAAATACAAAGCTCTATCTAATAGCTCAATATGCATAAAACTAGAATTTTACAGTTTGGTATCTGACTTTCAGAGTGTTTAAATGATTACACTTATATAAAAGTAAATCAATGGTATTCTATCATCGTCTGTAACATACCTCCATTACACGATTTTACAGTGCATTGCCTATGTTCCATTTTATCAACTTCATATGAACACCCCTTCATTCGTAGTTGAAAACCTCTCCCACAAGAAGTACTGCATTCTGTCCAATCACTCCAAGTGTCCCTCAAACATTTCTTATAATCTTTAAAAAAAAGTATTAAATAAGCAAACATAATTGTTTGAAAAGACACCTTCACTTTATATTGTTTCACTCTAAACAGGTCTACTGGAGCTGGCATGTCAGTTAACTGCTAGTAGTCTCTTGTGATTTCATGTTTATGTCCGTATATTTAGTTCTTTCAGTTTCATTTTTCACAATTGACTCAGTCCTGTTGCCAACTGAATTTTACTGGTGTTACGATTGTTTTTTATTTATCACATTGGCTATAGGGGGAAGGTTTGGGCCCAACAAAACTAGTTTAACCCCGCCGCAGCAGGTTTGCGCCTGTCCTAAGTCAGGAAATTTATTAAGCCTTTGTGTGTATTTTCTGTTTATGTATTCTGGTATATGCATGAAACCACTATGCTTAACTCCTCACGGGAAGGGATCTTGGTGGAAGCTGTATACTGAGGGTACATAATTCTATTTGTCGTTTGGTAATGGGTCTGGAGCTGGCATGTCAGTTAATTGCTAGTAGTCTTTTGTGCTTTCATGTTCATGTCCGTATTTTATTTGTTTCAGTTTAATTTTCCTGGCATACATTAACGACCTGCCAGAGGCCACATCATCTAATGCCAGACTCTTTGCTGATGACTGCCTCCTTTTCCGACGCATCAGAAATACCAGGGATGCTGTAACACTCCAGGACGACCTGCAATCATTGGAGGAATGGGAGAAGACATGGCAAATGAGTTTTAACCCTGAAAAATGCACCGTCATTAGAGTTCCTGGATCAGGTCGATTACATCAGACCGACTACAAACTACACAACCACACCCTAGATGTAGTTGACATAGGCAAATACCTGGGAGTGAATATCAGCCAGGACCTCTCATGGAAACCACATATCAACCAGACCATCGGCAAAACCTCAAGAACAGTCGGCTTCTTGCGAAGGAACTTAGGACGATGTACACCAGAAGTCAAGAACACAGCATACTGCACACTTGTTAGACCCATACTAGAGTATGCGGCACCAGTTTGGGTCCCCCATCAAGTCACCATCAAGAGGGATATTGAACAGGTGCAAAGAAGATCTGCCCGATTTGTCTTCAACAGCTATCAAGACAACTCCCCTGGATGTGTGACAAAGTTACTTGACCAACTACAGTGGGAACCTCTTGAACATAGACGATGGATCCAAAGTATGACCATGTGCTATTAGATCCAGCACCAACTGATTGCCATCAACCCTGCTACATTCTACATCGCAGGTGACTCGAGAACAAGAGGAAGCCATAAACTCAGACAACCAAGAATTCAGAGAGACGTATACTACCACTCCTCCTTCCCTAGAACAACGAGGGAATGGAACAAACTACCAACACGAGTGGTGGAAGCTGAATCACTAGAGTGCTTCAGGTCCGGGTTGAATACCATCCCATGGACCCCCGCACACCTTGGATAGACAGACAGACCACCATTGTACATAGCTGTATATATATACATATTTGGTTTTAACTGTATATACTCCTCTTGACTCATGGTGAAGCCTCTTGTCTGTCTGAGCACCTAGTCATTTTGCAGAGTCAATTACACTCTAACAGAGGACGACTCTTACTCGGGAAGAAGAAGAAGAAGAATTTTTCACAATTGACTCAGTCCTGTTGCTAACTAAATTTTACTGTTGTTACTATTGTTTTTACTATTGAAATCAAAGCCCCTTATCTATTCAATATATAGTTTACATTTCGAAAAGGCCCCATGACGGCTCTGATGTAAGAAATAGTTCGGTGTATAGAGACTTTTCATCAGTGCTATGCACTCCAGATCAGTTATCTAAATGCTCATAAATTAAGGGGTGTTTATTTAATAATGATTTGAAGCGATTTGTTCACGTTTAGATAGTTATTTCTACAAATATTCATACACCACGCCTTCCTCAGTATGGTCATCATGTGTGTAAATATTGTGTATTGATTGTTTACAAGTAATAACTGTCCGATCATAATTAGGTCATGTGTATTTTTAGATTTTTACTAATCGCTATATCATTAGTTGACGCTTCTAATATGTGTTTATTCTTTTGAAGGGTTATTCTGATAAAATTGTAATTAGGATACTCAAAAATCATGATAAGAAATGTTTATTGTAAAAAAAAGGATTCTGATTAAGATTCCCGTCATCTACATTGAAATGCATTAGCATGATTAGTTTGAGGACAATTTCATTGAATCCGTGCAGAAATGTATATTTTTTTTAAATGAAACAAGGAAGTCACATACCAAATATCAACATCCTAGCTCTTCAGGTTTCAATTCCACAAGCCAGGTTAAAGTTTTGCTGACGCCGACGCCGACGATGCCGACGCCGGGGGTATGACAATAGCTCTCTGGACATTCGTCCCGGCGAGCTAAAAAGTTTCAACCGTATAATGAAAACCCCACCTTCCAAACATATTTATGTTAACATTCATAAAAAGCTATATCCTGACATATAAAACTTCTTCGAAAGGATATGATAATGTAAAATATTTTAGAAAAATGAATAATTTTGGTCATTAGTAAAGAATAAGTTTCAACCGCATAATGAAAACCTCACTTTTCAAATATATCTACACAATGTATGTTAAGAATCATAATCATTTATACTAAGATTCATAAAAAGATATATTGCAACATATAAAACTTCTTCGAAAGGATATGATAATGTAAAATATTTTAGAAAAATTAATATTACAGGAAGGTTCGCCGTGACGTCACAGACTTGAAAAGGTAAATTTGGTTGGCAAAATCATGATAATTAATAAGGGTCATAAAAATGTCATTTTCAATTCACTCGTACGAAGTTGTTAATTGATATATCTTGATAATTCTTTTTGATCGAAATTCTGGAATGTTTACATTTTTACATGGTGTTAATTTTATTTTTTAAAATATTTTCAATATCTACATAATTATCGTTTTTGTAAAGTATATAAGATAAGGCAATTTTGACACTTTTCAAAACCGCATAAAAAATTTTCTACACAAAATTTTTAAAACGTAAATCGGCAGAAAAAATATGAAAATCTTAAAGTTTACTACGCATTTTACAGATCCAAAATCGGATGGATAATGAAAAAATGGCAAAAGATCAAAAATTCTTTTACATTGTTATAAAGTGGTCTTACTACGACTTTGCCAACCAAAAATGCTAATTTGCATATGTAAATTAGATTTTATGACATCACTAATGAGGTTCGCGAACCTTCCTATTGGTAATTTGTAAACAATATGTTCAATCGCAAAGCCTGACTTTTCAAACATATTTATGTTAAAGATTTATAAAAAGCTATATCGCAACATATAAAACTTCTTCAAAAGGATATGATAATGTAAAATATTTAATAAAAATGAATAATTATGGTCATTTGTAAAGAATAAGTTTCAACCACATAATGAAAACCTCACTATACAAACATATCTCAAAAGACCGAAAATGGGCAATCAGGATCTGTACCTTAATTGTTTGGTCAGAAGTCGAGTTCTTCAGATGCCAAATGATTAAAAATAAAAGGGTCCGACTCAAGATCAGTTTACACACCCTCATTCCACACTCGTTCCCGTTACAGCTTTGGAGCAACAAAGGTATATCATTCACACTGGGCTGTTTTGTATTTATTTCAGTTAAACGCCGATTGTTGCATGAAAAGACGACATTTTTGTCTCTACAAAAAACGTTAAAATGTTGAAATAATCTTACCTAGGACTCCTTCTTTCCGATCGTTTGTCTAAGGATTGGATCAAAATGGGCAATCAGGATCCGAACTTTAATTTTAGTTCCTAAGATGACAAACGATTAAAAATAAAAGTGTCCGACTCAAGATCAGTTTACCCATATGATAACTTATCCCTCATTCGACACTGATTCGTCATATTTATAGTTCCTAAGATGACAAACAGTGTCCGACTCAAGATCAGTTTACACATACGATAACCCTTAACCCTCATTCGACACTGATTCGCCATTTCGTGTGTCTGAGGATTTGATCATGAGACCCAATCACGTGATTCTCTAAACCAACGGGAAGTCTAAAACTTCAGCCAATTTCTAAGAGAAATTTATATCTTAAGGATAGTAATAACTATGTAACTGTCCAAATTGCTAAAAAGGAGGACTGTTACAACGGAAGGACCCATGGGTAGGGTTGGGGAGTCACTTAACATAGATTTTCTTGGAGTAAGGGTTGCGGGTCTTAAGGAACGGACCATTTG
>MJUU01033686.1:5514-19397 GCA_002080025.1 Modiolus philippinarum | reverse complement strand
TTGGTGAAAATCTGTCATCTTACATGACGGACAGCATTGGACCCTATGCAAAATGCACACAAAGATCTTCTAGAGAACTGCTAAATGGATTTAAATCAAACATGACATGAATGATGCCTGTCAGGTGCTGACCAAGTGTCACCAGCTGTGAACTTAAGTTAACAAAAGATCTTCTTCTAGAGAACTGCGTAATCCAAACTTTGCTTATGAGAAGCTGACCAAGTGTTGTTACTTCAGTTCTGATCCATCACCCAACATGGCTGCCAGCAATGGGGAAATGCATACAAAGATATCATGGAAAACCATTGAATGGATTCAATTTAAACATTGCATAAATGAAACTTGTGAGATTTTGATTTGACCAAGCTTGTTACTTTGGTGCTGATCCGTCTTCTGACATGGCCACCAGTAGCAAAACATAGTTTAACATTGGACCCAGTGGGAAATGCATAAAAAGATCTCCTCTGAGACTGCTTGAACAATTTCAGTAGAATTTTGATATGATAGTCCTTATGTGACCCTCTTCAAAGTTTTATGTTAAATAGCTGCCAGCAGGGAATGTAGATTAACTTAGTCCCTTAAAGGGAAAATTCACTAAATTTTGAATAAGACCTTAATTTACTCTAAGTAACATTATGCACATGTTGACCAAGTTTTAAGTAAAAATTCGCACGGGTTTAGGAGAAAAACGATATTTTTTATTCATTTCTACTAGAAATTTTAGCTGAGTGAAGTCACCTGGCTAGATCTCGGTCATTTTAAAAAACAATCATACCACTGTTTTTATCGTTATCTAAAGCGTTCGAGTGAGATCATTAAATAACTAATTACTGCAGAAAAACAAGGACAAGCGTGTTACCCTTTGTTTAAATCTTATTGTTTCTTTAAACATAACTTCTTCGTGAATAACTAAATTCCAAATTTACTGTGAAATAAAATTGGCTGTTGATGATGCAAAAAGATTCCAGAAAAGTAGATCAAAATAACAAAAAATTATCCTCAAAACGATGTAGGAAGAAATAAATTTGTGCACACACACACATGCGCGTGCTCCTGTGTTCCAGTGTAGAAAAATGAATACCTTTGTAGTGATGTAATCATCAGAGGTTAATTAACAACCATGTCCCTTGTCAAATTTTACCTGTGTCATGCCCTAAAGGTAAATGTGGCGTGTGCTGCACTAATTACAGGTAGAAAAGGCACACGCCTATCTTTTTTTTTTTAAAATCGCTTATAACACGATACAAAAATCTAATTTAAATTACTTCACTGATATTAAATAAATGACGGATACTGGATAAAATTTAAAAGACAGATGCAGTTCATTCAGGATTATACGTTTCTGAAAGGGTCACATACTGTAAAAAGTGTCGTTCACCGGCACAAAACTGGAGGATCTGAAGAGATTATATCCGGTGTTAGAAATGTTTTTATTTCGTACAGAAGTTTGACAAAATATGACAAATTAGCATATACCCTTTTTGTTTCTGGACTCCTTTTCAGTATAGCTGAGTCCGCTCAAACTTCGGTTTAGTTCTGTCTAGGACAAATATGATCAATATATAAGTCCTAGCTTCTGTATAAAAAAAAATACGCTAAGAGGGTGATTCTCGTAATGTCTTCAACATTTTACGATACAAGTGATACTTTAAAATGCTTATGTGTCATGGGTTCAAGTTGTCTGGAAAAAAATATACTTAAAATGCCGATTTCGTTTATACAGACAGTTGTGGTATACTGTAAACCACAGATATTAGGCTGTGTTCAGTATACGTAAGTTAGTATTTGTACGTTAATATGCAGTTTTATGACACTTTTTATTGTACTTCATAGTCTTCTTTCAATGCGATATGCATGAGTTTTATGTGATTCGAGCACAATACCAAGACCCTGAGCATGCAGAGTTGATGAAATTAACTTTTATAATATGATCGAGTTTATGCACTTTTTGATTGTTTTATTACTGAAATTGGCTCTATCTGTGATTTTATACATCTGTGGGTACCAACGATACCCAAAAACTTTACAGTTGTATAGAAGGTAATTTATACTGTGCACGAAAATACGATAAATAAAATGCCCCTATACCAGATTTGGCTTGCAGGTTGTTTTTTTTTTTTAAATAATTTGCACCAATTTTATTTTCTGCACAAAACGAACCGTCTGCTGCATGACATAAAAATATAAAAATGTAGATCCAATGTAAATACAACTGCAATCAGTTTCAAGAAAAAAAGATAGAAGTTTCTACTCTGAGTTGTATAACTAATAAGTCTAAGGTATGAGTCTCATACAAATTCAATGCATAAGGTGTTTGCGCGCGGAGTTGATTGTATACCAGCAGGTGGTATCAACGGGGATCGTCATTTTTCCAGGTAAGATCAAGTGATTTATACAGGTAGAAGTGGTCGGATGGGTCTGACACCTGTCATCTCAATAAACAGTTAATACACAATATGGTGTATACACGCCTGCATAGCTATGAATACTTCTTGTATATAAATCCTAATTTCTACAATGTTTTCTGTTAATTTGTGAACACGGGAACTTCGTTAAAGTTCTGGATATATTATCAATTTAATGATATATTTAAAAGAAATAGCTGCAAATTTTCAGTTCTTTGTTGAATAAATTACAAATCGTTGAATTTTGTAAAAGAAATTACTTTGTATTTGGACAGATCAGAGTTTTGTACTTGCTGTTTTTTCACGGGCTTATCGAGTTTTGGTATTTTGTGGTCTTTAGGTATCACGTGACTTTTTAAGATGACAAGACGACAAAATGGGGGTTGATGCACCGGGATCTGCTCGCAATTAATTCAGTCTTGTGTAGTTATCCAAGACAATTGAACAGTATTACATATATTTATGTGCTAACTAAGATATGAGGAATAAAATATTGAATTTTTATTTTTTTGGGAATTTTCCCTTTAAGTTTGGAAACTGCGTTCAAAAATCTTCTCTGAAACTGCTTGAACAATTTTAATTAAATTTTATAAAAAGTTTCTGATTCTTATGTACATACACCACCAAAGATGGACCATCAATTTGGAATTATAGTGCTGCTGGTCCCAGGTGAGCGATACAGGCTCTTGAGAGCCTCTTGTTATATACCCTTTCTAAATTCATCAGCCTCAAAACCCAAGATGCTAGGATAAACCATCATACGTAGGTGCCATCTGATACTGAAAGAATAGTGAAAGACAAGAACACATGTGAATGTATTTACCTTTATTTGTAGTAAAAAAATCTTGACAGCACTAAAAACGAAAATCAACAATCAATAAATAATACATACGAAGCCAAGAGCTTTAACAACAAAATATAAAAAATGACACTCACACATTCTGGAACAATAAATACTGGGGAAATATTTTATAATCAGTTTCACATGTAACTTCGGTATTTTGTTATTTAAGATACTTGATTGCATGCCGAAATAATTTTGTATGTGGTATAGTTAGCTGCCAAATAGTGCAAAGTCATACCTATCATATGGCTGGGGGTTAGAATGCTAAACATTATTTCATTAATGGTCATCATTATTACTGACTATGAGTTAACTTTACTACTGGTGCACAATTTTGTGGTACTAAAATTATAAATGAAATGCTAAAATGGTGCAAATGTTACCATTGCATTCTTATTGCATATCTTGTTAATATGAAGAGGTTAAGGTATACAGACGTACAAAGGGAGACAATTTATGCAATGTACTTCTCTGTCTAAAGGGTATCTGCAATTCTCATACATCACCTTTTTTTAACTGATTGCCTTAATATATTACTACACGCAATAAAGTTATTTGATTGTAGTGTCAACGAAAATATTGGTCTGGTTTCAGAGCTGAACTTGATTAGAAAATATACATTAATGACCATTTTTGGAGCTGCATTTGACAAGAAAATATATGTTTTGGACTGAAATAAATAGCTGGAGGGGACATTTTTCAGAGGACTTCATTACACTGGACAAAATTCCGGACAGAAACCAATAGTCCAGTTTCAAGGGTAATCAAGTTTTCTAGAGGGGTTTCAATGTATAATATTGTATTACTAACAAAAAAAAAACAACACAAAAACAAAACAAGTGTGGACCCAAATTGATGTCTCGCCCGTCCCAGCTTGATCGCAAAATTGATGTGAAAACTCGTACTGCCTAAATCAGAAAACTTAACATGTTCACTAGACTGTGAAATTAGATTAACTGACAAAAGCAATATAGCAGACTGTCACATATCACCCAAAACCAAAATTCCAAATATAAATGACCTACCACTGATAGATACTGAAAAACCAAACATGTTCACTAGATATGAAAATGAGGTCAAGGACTAAAGCCAAATAGCAGGCTGTCATCTTCCATCTCAGACAAACCCCTATGCCAAATAATATTGAACTTATATTAACAGATACTAGGAAACTTAACATGATCATTGGACCATGAAATTGAGGTCACAGACAAAAGCAATATAGCAGACTGTCATGTACTATGCAAGACCAACATATAAACCAAATATCATTGACCTACCACTTATAGTTACTGAGAAAATGACCTAATCAAAAAAACTTAACATGCTCACTAGACCGTGAAATTGAGGTCAAGGACAAAAGCCATATGACATACTGTCATGTACTACCTAAGACCAACTTACATACCAAATACCATTGACCTACCACTTATAGTTACTGAGAAACTAAACTTAGCACAAAAACTTAACATGTTCATTGGACCGTGAAATTGAGGTCACAGACAAAAGCCATATAGCAGACTGTCATGTACTACTCAAGACCAACCTATATACCAAATATCATTGACCTACCGGTACCACTTATAGTTACCTAATCACAAAAACTTAACATGAAAGTTTACGCCGTCGACGCCACCGTCATACTTTGTACGCATATGTCTCGCTTTCCGCGACTTTCATCGCGGGCGAGACAAAAACAAATTGATAATTATAAGCAATACGTTACGTAAAGTACAAAATGGTGATAAAAATATTACAAATCAGCATCTAATATACTAAATGGTGTATATATGGTGTATATATACACTTCATAAACAATGAATTTTGCAATCATATTTCAGAAAATGTCGTACATTACCAATCCATATGGACCCTTAGATGACATTTAAAAAATTCAATCAACAATATGAAAAAGAAAACCAAAGTCTGTTAAAAATTGCAAATACATATATAAGGAATTGAAAGGGAGGTAACTTTGGTAGTGAGAATATAGAAATTTACAAATATAAGTGTGTGAAGATGTTAACTGGTTGTAAAACAAAAGGATATAAAATATCTCCTAGAAAGCAGACAGGCAACAACCTAAGAATACTCCATTGGAATAATTGTAAGAAAATCAAGATCCTTCTTAAAATTTCCTGCAAGAAACTATACACTTCTTTCTTTGTGAAAAAATGCAAGATTCTTATCTTAACAAATAGTATATAAATCTATGTATTTTTATAAGTATAATTTAGACATCGCCTCTTTAGCACTGTTATATGATACATCCTGTCTCATTGCTAATCCAACTGTTTATAAATAAAACAATGGATTTTTCAACATGTGATTCAAAAAGCTATTTGATATGACAAATGCTAACATTTTTTTATTGTATTGAGTACACTTAGATCAACAACGAATAAAGGGCTACGCCGAGCGCAGCATGATACGACCGCAGCATGTCGTCCACTGAAATTTGAAAAAGTGTAATTTAAAGTGAGTATGGACATAGGAAAGAGCTTGACACAATAATTAGATGGACGCCATAAAGGAGATTGACCAAGTAATTAGCTGGACACAAACTAGGGAAAATAAAAATTAGCCCTTATGATTCCTCTTTGACCCTCTATAGCTCAGAAACGGTAAGAGCTGCGCCCAGTCCATTGACATGATGCTTAAAGCTTATATCAAGAGGAATCAAAAGAAAAAAATCCCATCGAAATACGAAGAAAAATAAAAATTTAAGGTAATCTGTAAATTTACGATTTTGGCCCCCTTCGGCCCCTCATAGCTCGGGAACGGCAAGAGCTACGTCAAATCCGTTGAATACTACTGAAAGCTTACATCAAGTAGAATCCAAAGAAAAAAATCCCATCGAAATTCGACAAAAAATAAATTTTTTAGGTTATCTGTAAATTTACGATTTTGGCCCCCTTCGGCCCCTCATAGCTCGGAAACGGTAAGAGCTACGCCAAATCCACTGACATATAACTGAAAACTTACATAAAGAGGAATCAAACAATAAAATCCCATCGAAATTCAATGAAAAATAAAAATTTTAGGTTATCTGCAACTTTTACAATTTTGGCCCCTTTCAGCCCCTCATAGCTCCGAAACGGTAACAGCTACGCCAAATCTGTTGACATACTACTGAAAGCTTACATCAAGAGGAATCCAAAGAAAAAAATCCCATTGACATCCGACAAAAAATAAAAATTTTAGGTTATCTGTAAATTTACAATTTTGGCCCCTTCAGCCCCTCATAGCTCGTAAATGGTAAGAGCTCCGCCAAATCAGTTGACATAGTACTGAAAGCTTACATCAAGAGGAATCCAAAGAAAAAAATCCCATCGAAATCCGATGAAAAATAAAATTTTTTGGTTATCTGTAAATTTACGATTTTGGCCCCCTTCGGCCCCTCATAGCTGGGTAAGGAAACAAGTTACCAAAATTCTAATAGTAGAGCGCTAAGATAATTTTTCATTAGGAATCCTTTGGAAAAAATTGCATCAAAATCGGACTAAAAATAAAAAAATGAAATTTTTGAAATTCGCCCCTTTTGGGCCCCATTTATCTCGAGAACGGTACATGCCACGTGAAATCCGTGGGGCATACTTCAGATTGGAAATTTTCTAAGGAGTTTACTGAAAGAAACCCCATCAAAATCCGATAAATAATAAAGATTCTACAGTTAAATATGTGAAAACAACCAATTTAAACCCCTTTTGGCCCCTTTTTCTAAAACGGGCGGGGCCAGGAACATAAAATTATAGCCTGGGCTAAAGCATGTGCCAAGAAACATCATACTAAAATTTGAAAATGATCTGTTCACTGGAACCAAAGTTATGCTGTCCAAAGACACAAAAATACCCAATTTTACCCCTTTTTGGCCCCTTTTTCTGACACGGGTGGGGCCATAAACCTGAAATTAAAACCCGGGATAGCCATTATGCCAAGAAACCACATACTGAAATTTGAAGATGATCCGTCCACTAGAAACAAAGTTATGCTGGCCACAGACGCCGACGCCGAAGAAGACGCAGACGCCGACGACTGCGCCATAACATAATACGACCGCAAAATTTTTGCGGTCGTATAAAAATGAATATGAAATGGAAAGATATCATTTGTTATTTACTATTTCAGGAATCTTCACAGGGATACAGGTCCACATTCCCTGTCTGTGTTTTTATCCCCTAAGCAGTTAGGAAATAGGGATATGGGGGGGGACAGGGAATATGAACATGATATCCTTGAGAAGCCTGAATAACTATTACGCTACAATCTCACATCCCCTGTCAAGCTAACAGTTCAAATTGCAGAATTTAATTTGATATTTCACTTTGGCAGAATATACAATAATATCACCTGTTTTACAAGTTGCTTTCTATCCTACCTAGGAGTGAATAGTTTTAAATTTCGACTGTTACTGCTAGCCCTATAAAATGTTCACTATTTGCATATAAACTTAAAAACTCGGCAAAAATGAGAACTTCTAAAATTATGCTTAGAAGCAGCTGTTTTTTAAGCTATCAGTAACATAAATAGGAAGCAGTATTCTACTTATCTACTTTAAAAAATTGATTATACACACAACATTTAGTGAAAATTAAACAAAAAAATACAAAAATATTAAATATCAAGGAATATGAACTGACACATATGTTTATATATAAAAATAGCACAATCAAAGTTATATATCACAGATCTTCTGGTGTACTGGTCATCAAAACAATCTCACCAAGGAACAGTTCAAAATGTACTGGTTGTCAAAACAATCTCACCAAGGACCAGCTCCAAATGTAAATACAATCTCACCAAGGGCCAGTTCCAAATGTAAAAACAATCTCACCAAGGACCAGTTCCAAATGTAAAAACAATCTCACCAAGGACCAGTTCCAAGTGTACTGGTCATAAAAAAATATCACCATGTACTGGTCATCAAGAAAATCTCCACAGTACCAATTCTATTGCACAAGTTGGACACTAAATCTTACCAAGTACTATGCAGTTCTTAAAATCTTTGACCATACCAAATTATTAAATTTTAATCTGATCTTGAAAGCTCAGAGGGAACTTTGAATTCAATATGATAGGTCAAAAAGCAATAAGAGCTGCAAGTATTTCTTCAACATTTTTTGGAAATTCTCAAGATTGATGCATTAAATTTGTATCTATATGGTTAGGAAATAATATCAGAGATCTTTGATGACATATAAACAACATGAATACTTCATGATTTTGATAATTAAAATATATCAACAAGTGATTTTGAATGAGAAGGCAACTGTGTAAGAATTTATTTACTCTTATCATGCTATCTGGTTGCATTTTAAGGTAGTATGGGAGTTTAAAATTGTGCATCATTCTTGCGCATGTGACAAAAAATGGAATTCACTATGGGAATGTTGCATGTCTTATGATATTTAAATTAGATGAAAGATGCCACTTTCATTGCATAACCATGCAAAATATTGAACCTTATCAGCAAACTGCTCCTGTTCCATTAAGGGGAGATAATTTGTGTAGAAATAATAGGAAAAAATCAGTTTTTCACGATTTGTTCGAAAATAAAGTCAGTGACCCCAAATTTTTTTTCATGGAATTTGAAAAACAGTATATTAGCTAATTAGTTACCAAATTTTAAAAAATTCTATCTGATGCAACTAAAATAAATTAAAATTTTGTTAAAATTAGCTAGTTTTCCATAAAAGCAGATTTTCACATGAACCATATATTCTTATATGGCTGGTGACCCCAAATTTTTATTTCATTTTTTTTGTATGCTCTAATAATAGAGGGTAAATCAAGAAAATATCAGAAAATTCTATCTGACAGATTTTAGACCCCTGTACCACCTTAATAAGTATGTGACAATATAAGCAAAGATACATATTAACCTTCAAATTCATTTTTGCCCCTCACACTAATGGACACAAACATGATGTCAGTGCAATTAAGCAATTCTATTATGCATGTATCAGGAAAATTTGACACAAGATCACATGCATACAATTTATCATGAGAAATACATTTTTGCTATTAAAAGTATATACTGTTGATTAATTAAAAGCACATATTTTTCAATGTTCAAGCTTTTTGATATGTTAACATGAGGAATTGAACCTGAATCCACTTAGTAATTGGAAATTATGACTGAAAAGAAAAATCCCTCAGAAACCAACCACAGTTCAACTCTGTTAATAAGAAACGAACTGTGTAAGTAATTAATCTGAACTCATAACCATATATAAAACAATTTAATTTAATTTAATTAACTAATAAACTGCAAGAATAGTCATAAAATCTATAAGAAAATCATAAGGAAATGAAAGCGTAAATCACAATTACATTTCATCATTAATTTATATCAATGAACTTCGAACTGGGTGGGCTTGGATGACCTTTAATATAAATATTGCTCAAATATAAATTAAGATCTGATTTGGTGAAAGATAAGTTAGAACAGGTCCTTAAGTAGTGTGACCAGTATGATTGATGTAACTGATCTGAGACTTAGTACAATTGATAATTAGAACAGGTCCTCTGTAAGAGCTGGAATGATTGTCAGAACATGCCCATGACCTGGTATGATTAATAATTAGAATAGGTTAGTTATTTTACCAGGTATGAAAGCTAGAACAGATCCTTAACAGGTTCTTGGTGAAACCTGGTATAAAAGTTGGAACAGGTCTGTAGTGAGACCAGGTATGTTAGTCAGAACAGCTACATACTGAGTGAGACCTGGACTATGATCAATAGTTAGAACAGGTCCTTTACAAGACCTGCTATCAAAGTAAGAATAGGTCCTTATTGAGACCAGCATAGATCGTCAGTAAGAATTAGCAAGATTGTCAGGACAGATACTATACCTTGTATGATCAATAAAAACAGGCCCTACTTCCTGATAGACTGATTTTTAGAAAACTCAGGTCATTACGTCATTACTGAAACCAGGTATGTTAGTAAAGATCCTTGGTGAGACCTCGTATGATTGTCAGAACAGGTCTGATACCTAGTATGATCAATAGTTAGAACAGGTCATTATTGAGACCAGGTTTGATGGATAGAACAGGTCCTTGGTGAAATTGTGTCTGTAGACCAGTATAGGATAATCACAGGTAAAAATAATGCACATACCCCTTGCACAACAATATTCCATGGATAGATAGGACACTTCATACATCAATATAATACTCATATGGTAAAAAATAAACATCACAACAGTAAGACTCGGTAAATCAGTTCAAGTTTAAAACAGTTTTTATTACACAGAACTGAAACTCTTTGCTAAATTTTTATCTTGTTCCTACATAGTACATTGTATGACTACTTCAACAAATTCATAATCCCTTTCTTCTCCCCATGAAACAAAGGAAAAGATGATATATAAGTCAATTCTGTTTTAACGATATCAAGTTGACAGCTATTAACTTCATTCTTATGACGAATAAATAGACTTAACAAATTTAAAAATTTAATAAGTGTGAAAAAAATTACATTTTTCATGTTTTTTTATTATTATAAAAGTTTAAGGACAGTTACAAAACCAGGGGCTCCCAGGAGCCTGTATCACTCACCTGGCTTTCAGCTGCCACAATCAAGGTAACATTGCAAGTTATACAGTTGATCTTTAGTTTTTCAAACTTTCGTAGCTCAAACACCTCAAATATTTTGAACTGTTTTTAAAGTCTGATCATGTTTTACTATATTTCTTTGTTGGGCTGTTTTGACAAAAAACGTTCTTGCTAAGGACCACTTTCAAACCAGTTTTGAAGCTGAGACGTCATTTTGTAAATGGCAGTCAACAAACAATTTTCAACATCGGTTTTGAAGTCGCAACATCAATATCTACTTGAAAATCAAATTTCATTGAAATTGGACAATGTTGAATTTTCCCGTCTTTTTTGGCGGGCATTTTAACAATGGCGGTCAACGAACAATTTTTAACATCAGTTTTGAAGTTGCGACATCAAGACCAATTTGGAAACCAAATGTCATAGAAATCGGACAATGTAAAATTTTCCCGCCTTTTTTGGCGGCCATTTTGAAAATGGCGGTCAACTAACAATTTTCAACACCGGTTTTGAAGATGCAACATCAATATCTATTTGGAAAAAAAATTTCGTTGAAATCAGACAATGTTGTATTTTCCCGCCTTTTTTGGTGGCCATTTTGAAAATGGCAGTCAACCAACAATTTTCAACACCGGTTTTGAAGTCGCAACATCAATATCTATTTGGAAACCAAATTTCATTGAAATCGGACAATGTTGAATTTTCCCGCCTTTTTTGGCAGCCATTTTGAAAATAGCGGTCAAGGAACAATTTTCAACATCAGTTTTGAAGTCGCCACAGCATGGCATGGCAAACATTTCATCAATTTACACTTAACCTTTATCTTCTATAGTTTTGGAAATAAAAGATGAAAAATACAAAAATTAAAAAAATTCAGTGAAAAAAGGGCAATAACTCCTACAACGGTTTATGGATTTTCTTCAAAATTTCAGGGTGGGTAGATCTTGATATGCTGAACATTTTTGCAATTTACACTTGACCTCTATCTGTTACAGTTTTTGAAATAAAAAATAAAAAATGCAAAAATTTTGAAAACTTAACGGAAAAAGGGCTATAACAACAACATCGGTTTTCAGATTTTCTTCAAAATTGCACAGTGGGTAGATCTCATCATGCTGATCATTTTTACACCTGTCAGATTTTTGATATCTGTAATGGTTTTTGAGTTATTAGCCAAAAACTGCAATTTACCCCTATGTTCTATTTTTAGCAATGGCGGCCATGTTGTTTGACCAGCCGACTAATCGAACACAATTTTGAGAAGCCATACCCTGGTGATGATTTAAGTCAAGTTTGGTTACATTTGGCCCAGCGGTTTCAGAGGAGAAGATTTTTGAAATTGTTGACGGACAGACAGACAGACGACGGACGCATAGTGATGGCAAAAGCTCACATGGCCTTTTAGGCCAGGTGAGCTAAAAATGAACTGGTTTAGAAAATTGTACATTATAATATAAAATGTTGTGTATCTTACATTTCAATCAGACACAATTCTCTTTAATTTGCTCAATACAATTTCAGAAACATATGAGATTTAACTCACATTCAATAAAGCTTCACATTTTGAAGTGAACAATATAATAATGTATGATATACATAACCAAACAGTTATATAGAGATAGCTTTCCTTCTAGCAATAATAGTAACCTTTAACTCTCATTACATTGAGTGCTTATAAATATTATTATTAAATGTTTGTTTCACACCATCGTTGATTTTTGAAAGACTTCCAATCTTCATGCTTTGGTATCATCAATTTCAGGAGGCAGACTCATTTGTTTTTCTGTCGACCGTTGGTTGAAAGGAAGAAGACAAAACACCTATCAAAAATAAAGTTATAAAAATTAACATTTGTAAAAATCTGTTTCATTGGCTATGTAGATTTGTAAGAGATACTAGAATGACACAAAATTAGTGGGTTTGTCCACAAGCACAAGACAAGGATACCAGGATACCTGAAAACTGAATAAAAGTTAGACAAGCATAAATTGTATTTTATTAAGATCCATTGTTATATCTCAATCTTTGAAAATAAATTCTACAATTTTCTTCTGGTAAATATAAAACTAGAGGTACTGTGGTCCACTGGGCCACAAATGAATACCCCCGCATACCCAATATAATAAGAAGTTTAAATAAAAGGCTGATCTTTAAAGTCAACTGCGACTTTTAATGTTATTCAAAAAACTTAATTTAGGCTAAGTATCAACATACCAATGTATCGGTAAACAGGAAGTAGTAGCGCAACAAACCTGAAAATGGCTTACACGGTACAACTCATCATCATGAAGCTCCAGACCAAATATGAAATCATTTCCCCTTTTGGAAGAAGAGAAAACTTTGACGAAAAATTTTCATTAGTAGTGGTATATGAAACTAAGTATTAATGTATCTGCAAACAGGAAGTAGTAGCGCCACAAACTTGAAAATAGCTTACACCATACAACTCATCATTATGAAGGTTGAGAATAAATATTAAATCATTTCCACATACAGAAACAAAGAAAACTTTGACGAAAATTTTCATTAGTAGTGGTATATATAACTAAGTATCAATGTATCGGTAAACAGGAAGTAATAGCGCAACAAACCTGAAAATAGCTTACACGGTACAACTCATCTATATGAAGCTTGAGACTAAATATTAAATCATTTCCACTTATAGAAGCAGAGAAAACTTTGACGAAAATTTTCATTAGTAGTGGTATATATAACTAAGCATCAACATACCAATGTATCGGTAATATATGAAACTAAGTATTAATGTATATTTTATGAAAGGATATGGAGTAAATGAACATGAGACCATAACACATATGTTAACTCCAACTGCAATAATTTTAATGGCTATTTCGGAAATTAATTCCTCATCAGCAGCACTAGAACCCAACAAAGGAAATCCATATTCATAAAAAATCTGCAAACAGGAAGTAGTAGCGCCACAAACTTGAAAATAGCTTACACGGTACAACTCATCATTATGAAGGTTGAGAATAAATATTAAATCATTTCCACATACAGAAGCAAAGAAAACTTTGACGAAAATTTTCATTAGTAGTGGTATATATAACTAAG
>MJUU01033684.1:72202-86122 GCA_002080025.1 Modiolus philippinarum | reverse complement strand
TGTAACATTTAGTGAAAAATAAATATTTTGTTCGAGAATTTATGAAAATAAATAATTTTTCTTGGCAAAATCGCCCAACCCCCCCTCCTTGAAAATTAAACGGTTGTCCCCTTAGATTCTAACTTTTACACTAAAAATCATGTCAGTACTAGTATATATTCGTTCATAAAACAAGAGTCATGATATTGGTACTAGTTTAGATTCCTAGTTGTACTGTAGAAACCAAGTTGATATAGATTCTTCTTTAAAGCAGCCTTCTTGATTTCGCTTGAGTGGGTGAATATTGTTCACCTCTAGTTGAAGACCTTCAGGCGACATCAAGATGTAGACAGGAATGAAAGCCCTGTCCTTGATAAACTGGATTTTTCTAAGTATCGTGTGCGTTTTTGTCACATGTACATTCACTCCATTTCCTTTCATTTTTCCTATTAGTTTCTGCATATTGCCATTCCGATAACTTTTGACTCTTCAGTGCAGATACAATCAAAATATTTGGAGTTTGTTTTGGATTCAGATAACTAAATACCAAACGTACTGTAAATTGGATTTCTGCATATGGCCATTTCAAAACTTACGTCTCTTCAGTGCAAATAAAATCTAAACATTTGGAGGACCATAAGCTCAAAGGTGTTACAAACTGATAGAGAGCCAGTAACCAATATGATCTAAATGGAAAAACGAAATAGTTAAGGAAAGAGCTTTGCATGAAGATGATACTCTCTAGTTTTCGACAAAATTTACAAAATTTAGATATTGTTAGTTTCCAAATATACACAGCACCGGGTACTGACCCCTTTGCTGGGAAACACTAACAGTCCAGCAACAGAGCATCGACCAAGTGGTAACAAATCTTATTGTAAATTTAATTTCTGCATATGGCCATTTCAACAACTTGTCTCTTCAGTGCAGATAAAGTCTAAACCTTTGGAAGGATGTCACAAACTGATAGAGAGCAAGTAACCAATATGATCTAAATGGAAAGCCAAAATAGCTAAGGACAGAGCTTTGCATGAGGATGATACTCCTCATTTTTCGACAAATTTACAAAAATTAAAATATTGCAAGTCTCCAAATATAATCGGCTTTCGGGTTAGCACGGAAGTATTGACTACTAACGGTCCACCAGCAAATCTAGAGACATCGACCCGTGGTAACAAATACTAGTAACTAAATACCGAAATGACTGTAAATTTAATTTCTGCATGTGAACATTTCGACAACTTATTTTCCTTCAGTGCAGATGAAATCTAAAATTTGGAAACCATAAACTCAAAAATGATACAAACACATAGATTGCAAGTAATCTAGATGATCTAAATTGAAAGCCAAACCCAGCTAAGGACAGTGCTTTGTTTCTTTGTTCTGAAACGTTTGTGATTTTAAAGAACTTAACTGATTCAAGAAATACAACGCCAATTTCTACCCAGAAATCTGTGTTTTTAATGCTTTTATGGCGAATTAAGCCAACATAGAGAGTCCAATGTGAAGTAAAATAATCTTTTCTTTGTTCTGAAACGTTTGTGATTTTAAAGAACTTAACTGATTCAAGAAACACAACGCCAATTTCTACCCAGAAATCTGTGTTTTTAATGCTTTTATGGCGAATTAAGCCAACATAGAGAGTCCAATGTGAAGTAAAATAATCTTAATTTTTACCGACACAACTAATTTCAAACAAATTTCAGATTTCGAAGTGGAGTCACTTTAAAACAGTTGTAACAACAACAAATGTCGTATTAAAAACAACTACTAATATCAGTTGTGAAATATTGCTGTTTAGCTACGGTAAAGACCCAAAAGGTTTAGAATCTAGATGTATGATGAGCTGTTGCGCACATAGATACAAGCACAGTTAGTATGTCGAGAAAAGGAAGGAAAGGTTTAGTATCGAAAAAAATATTTAGGGCTAAGAATAAAATGAAGAATGACCATTTTGGAAAACTTTTCCGTTTTTTTTTGATGATGAATATTAAAAAATAATTTCCCATATTTTCATAATATGTTTTGATATTTTTGGCACTTTTGTTTGGTTTGTTAAGTGAAAATAGGACCATTTGGGGGGAAAATTTCTGAATTTTCATTACTAACCATTTCCCTACTAGAGCAAATCTGACCATTTCTGTGTTTTCATTTGTTTGGGAAAAAAACAACGGCAGTAGAATACCGAAGGAAACGAAGCACAAGATTACACAAATCAAACTCCAGAGACAAGGCAAAAGCAAGAACACCAAAAGACGGAAGACCAAAGACACCACATGCCCACAAAACACACGAACATGACATATACAACACAAAAAAACTAAAGCACTAACAGTGTGAACTCTCAATAAACAAGAGTGACATCAGGTGCTCCGGAAGGGTAAACATGTCCTGCTCTTTGCACAGCACCCATCACACTGTCAGTGGGTCAATCCAGAGTAAAGTCAAAACCGGTAATGTCAAATCCGGGAAGACGCGAATCTAGCTGAAAATGTCAGTTTTTATTTGTGACACTTACATTTCATATCTCTATATGATGTCGTGGTGACGGCCATAGAATTTCTGAAGGGACGAAAGTAACAAAGGCTGAACATATCCCTGACTCAGCAGTTTTTGTGACGGTGCTTTTGCTCTTTCCACAAAGTCACTGTATGTACTGCACGCTCTACAGTAACGAATTAATTGTGAAATATATAATCTATATGCTGGGGATGCAGGTATATTGCTGCAGAGAAAGGGAAAGTTCACAATTGGAAAGTCAAAATCATCACGTGAAATTCATGTAAATTAAACAAATGATAGATAAAGTTAATACTGTCATTATATAAGTCTGAGTATAGAGATTTGGTACAGAACGGTATTGGAGGAAAATTGGGTTGGGGTATACGTAGAGAGACGCCCATCCCTACCAAAAATTTGGTGTTTTTTCATGTTTTTTTGGCACAAAAGTCAACCTAGATAGTTTGACGTGACGCAAATATGTATCATCTATGCATTATTGGATAGAAGTAGCTATTTCACCCTGCCTTTTAAATACCCCTTAAATATCAATATATGTTTTTGGTAGAGGAGACACTCTAAAAACAGCCATGATTACCACACATGACGTATTAAAAAACAACTGCTAATATCAGTTGTGAACTATTCCTATATGCAGCTCCGGATAAGACCTAAACATTTAGAAGGACTTTAATAGTTGTGGACATACATACATGCACAGAAATATAGTTCGAAATATTGGGCATTAATAATGATATAACTTTAAAACATTTGGTTATTGGTTACAAATTTTTTGACAAAAAATACAATGACTTTAACTATCTTTTGACAATAATAGGATTTACAATTTATTAAGCCTATTATATATCCGAACAAAAAAGAAAATTCGTAAATGTTTTTGATCTATTTGTAAGAGAGTTTAAGGGATATATCAAAAGAAATGCACTTTTTAAGAGACCCTTTTTGAAAAGATTTGTAAACTAGTGTAAAATATTTGTAAACATCGACATATTCTCAGTAACAATTGATGATTTATAGCCCATATAGGACCTATCAAAATTATTTTTGAATTCGTTAAAACGAATTCTAGAATTTGTGATAACGGATTTAATTCGTTATAACAAATTGTAGAATTCTTTATAACAGATTTTTTAATTTGTTATAACAAATTTAATTCGTTATAACAAATTCGAAAATTGTTTTAACAAATTATAGAATTTGTTATAACGAATTTAATTCGATATAGTCTTTTATTGAAAGCCTTAATCCAACTACGAGATACCTTGTAGCTTGCAGTCGTTTAAAACCATGATTCCAACTACTTGAAACCTATTAACTTTCTCAATCCACTCAATTTCGATTGGAATTGTTTTTTGTTTGACCCTGAAATTTTACGAATATGTTTCCTTATTTTAGCCATTCATGACACGAGATTAAATAAGTGCTAAAGTCTTAAATTTACCGTAAACCGGGAAATTTTCGCGATTTTGGCGTTTGGAATGGCAGTGCGAAAATAAAACGGCGCGAATATACTTTTCTATTATTGAAGTCAATGGTCAACGATTTGGCAGCGCGAATTCAAAACTGCGAAAACTAAAATCCGGTCAATTTTCCGCGAAATAAAGACGGCGCAAAAATTTCCCGGTTTACAGTAAGTTTCTTATGCAATATCATTGTGAAAGTCAGTTAAATTTCTCAGTTTCATCCAACTGAGGGCTTGGCCCTAGTAAGAAGAGTAAAACGATTAGTGGGAATATACAATTTTCACCCTATATAATGCGTTACCCAGCGGTTTCTCTCCCCGAGATAGTAAGGTCACCCGAGAGCTTGCTCGAGGGTGACCTTAATTTCAATGGGAGAGAAACCGTTGGGTCACATACCTTCTAGTGTGGTAACTATTATATTATATCGAATTTTCTTGTTTGCCGGTTGACCTTTCTATGCGACCTGGTTGACTCAGCGAAAGATGATCAAAGATTAAATGTCATGTGACACGATTTGAACAAATCAGTTCATAGATATTTAAATGAGTATAAATAACAAAATACCGAAGTTACCGTTAAATTATTTTCTGCATATGCGTTTTCGACAACTTAAATCTCATCAGTGCAGAGTATATAATCTCGTTTATTCCAACATCTAAATCAGTGTTAGAACACAACCTTTTAACTCACATTCAACAATTCGGCTTCACATTGAACTTAAGATATTCCAAATGCAGAAAAAATTAAACAATGCTATCCGAAATTTTAAGAAATTAGTTTTTCTCAATGATTCAGTTTTTAGGTTTAATGACATCAAATCTCACAAATCTAATTAGTGCATGGATGAATCGTGACTAAAAAACAGCCTCTAGGTTTTTCAGGGCAAGAGATTCAAATCGTGCTTCTTAGCAACGACCGAGACCTTAAGTGATATAACGATTGATAATCAAAATCCATAATGTCAAACTAATATCGATTTCAAAAATTAGGGTCTTTGGCAAGAAATTTAGTATTTCGAAAGACGAGATACATTGTATCCGGGCCGAGATGATGGGTGTTTGAGCTATCATTCTACAGAGAGATCTCGATATCTAGACGAGAGACCAGTTTTCTCAAATTTTTGTGACTCTTGCCTGCCATAAGTTACAACTTTGTGAATTCGTAATAACAGATTTAACAATTTGATATCACAGATTTAAAAATTTGTTATAACGAATTCAGAAATTTGTGATTTCAGTTTATTCAATCTGTTCTCACAACTTCAAAAATCCGTTTTAGAATTTGTTATAACGATTTAAATTCGTTATAACAAATTTTACAATTTGTTATAACGAATTAAATTCGTTATAACGAATTCAATTCGTTATAACGAATTTAAAAGTATTTTTGATAGGTCCTATATGGGCTTCCGTAATAATTTATATTAGTTTTGATTTCTATGCCTTTTATTTGTATTATTCATTGATTAGTGTCCTGGCTAATTCAATGCGATTTCACAGGGAAACTTCATTGCTAGCTTGGGCCTTGAAGCTTGATTGTAACAAGCATTGTTGAATAAATTCAAGTTATGAAAAAAAAAGAAATATGGTTCGAACTTGAAAACGACAAAATGGTAGATCGGAAGTCTTTCGCACAAATATCACAAATCTTTGACTGTCCTTTTTCCAGCTAATCTGTGTCCTTTCACTCCGCAAATCTGTGTCTTTTTCAAAAACATATGCACGTCATCTTTCGTCAGCCTTTGAAGCATGTCGGCGTAAAATATATCCAATGTTAACAAACGGCAAAAAAATTAGAATTTCCTATTGCGTATGTAATTTTCTGTATTGAAACAAAACTGTTTTTCAATGTAACAGATAAAACTGATTTGAAAATCGAAGGATTGTATATTTATACAGAAATATTACGGTAATACACTGGATTTTCTTCAATTACCCATGAAATTTCAAATTGTAAAATGTCGTGAAAATACAGTAATTTGTCATCCCACTTTTCCGTTAAATTACCTAAATTTGTTTTTACCATCATATATTTATAACAAAATCACGGCACTTTCATGAGAACATTGGGGTGTGGGAAACAGAAAA
The DNA here is from genome assembly GCA_002080025.1 of Modiolus philippinarum. NCBI lineage: Eukaryota > Metazoa > Mollusca > Bivalvia > Mytilida > Modiolidae > Modiolus > Modiolus philippinarum. The sequence continues at coordinate 80,073 of MJUU01033684.1, read as the reverse complement.
CACCAATTAATCCAAAAACTAGTAGCAACTAGATTCAAGCTGGCAACTTCTAGATTCGTAAACCCATAATATGTTAGATTTTGATATTTAAATAACATTTATTTTTTATGAAGTTTTTATGTTTCCTATAGTTTAATGGTACACATAAATTTGAGTTAGAGGGTATTCATATAAATTTATTTAAATATTTCCTATGTTAATCATATATATCCTTTGATATTCATTGATAGTTTGAGTTTTTATCTCGAAGCCATGAAATGGCTGGAGAGATATTGATATGGCAAGAAAAAATCACGTGCCCTGCATGAGGCTTCAAGCCTATTAACAGCTCTAAAAGATGATCTTCGTGCTTCCGATAAAATATAGTGCGCAAGTTTCTTTCAAAATCGTATACATTTAGTATTTAAGTTATAATTCTTCATTTTCTTGAGTTGAATACAGTGTTGTTTTAATAAATTGAAAACAATATGCATGTTTATCAAATTACTCGTTTTTTTCTATTGCGTCTCGGATCAACGAACTTGTCGCGCAGTAATTTGGGAGATGAAAATAACATTTGTTTACCTGTGACAATGTACTGCATATATTCATAGCAATGAAATCAACATGCGAAATCACACAATCCGATTATTTTCACGTATAACGGAATAACTTACAACATGCAGACGTAGGATGACAACAAAGTTTTGCCACATGTAGATTTTCAGGGCTTCGAGATTCAGCTCCATCGGAGCTTTGATTGTATTAATAACGTGACAAAAGGTACAATGTAATTCGAGTTTTCAGAAACCAACTCGTGGGATGAATGTAATGTATTTTTTTCATTGCATTTGTATGGGTTCCAGAACATTCACGGGAAATTGATTTCCCGAATTGAAAAAAAGTCAAGGTATTTTTATTGCCCTGTGAAATACAGGTTTTTCTCGGGGTTTCCAGTGGTTATAAAAAAAATTATAGATTATTGTTTACGTATAACTCAAAAAGGAAAAGAATTGTTGATCACCGTTGAAATAAGAAAAATAAAAAGCGAAACCGGTAAATTTCTCTAGTGGTTTTCTTCGAAACCCTTTAACAAATTATTTCAGTTTTGAAATATTGCTTTTATACGAAAATGTGGTACCGTAAAATGGATAAGTGAAGAAAAAAAAACAGTTTACTGCTTAAAGTTTCTTGAAATTTTCTTTCAAAATACTATTCGGAAGACGTTTTAAAAAGGACATAGATTTGAGGTTTTCTAAACGGACACAGATTTGCGTATGGTGACGTCACAGGATATACTTTTGAAACTTGTATATTGTGACATGAGTATTGGACACAGATTAGCGAAAGGACATAGATTTGCGACAGGACACAGATTTGAGTCTTACATATATAAGATATTTTTATCCCTGGTGAAATATTTAAATATACTCACCCCAAAAAGTTTTGGATCGAGGTTTTTCATTTCCATTACAAATGTATTAAGACTTACAACACAGTTTAATTTGACCAAAATCATACAAAACCTAATCCACGACTGATTAGTGGCATCTTTGGGGTAAAAATGTAAAATTCAGAAATTTGTGTTTTCCGATTAGGCATGACCAGATGGGAGGTTGACCCCATAGACTTTTTTCAAGTGTCTAACTTGATAATCTCAAATTTGAAACTGCTAAACCAATAATTAATAATCTTTGTCTGAATTATTACCAGGGTATGCACTTTCGAGTTTGTGATTTTTAAGTCCTTTGACTATTTGAGATAGAGGGCAAGTTTGATATGCAAGAGTGTTTAGCTTATCGAGGACTACAATTTATACGTATCACCCAAGATGGCTGCCAGCGGGAAACATAGGTTAGCATAAGACCCTACAAGAAATGCATTCAAAGATCTTCTACTCTGAAACTACTGAGCCGATGAGAACGAAACTTGGCCAAAATAGTCCTTAGGTAGTCCCCTTTGAAGTTTGTGATTTTTATGTTTGTAGCTCATCCAAGATGGCTACAACTAAAACATAGTTTATCATAGGGACCTCATAGGAAATGCATTCAAAAATCGTATCCTGTAAAACTCCCAAGCCAATTGGAAGCAAACTTAGTTACAATGGTCCTTGAGTGGTCCCCTTCAAAATACAAAAATACCGAAGTTGCATACTAAGCAGTAAATTTCGTTATGTTGTACACGTGTTTCAAGGAGTAACCCCTCTTCAGCAACCAAATAGTATGGAAAACCATAATCCAAAAGTAGTCAAAAAAGAACTACTCATTACCAAAAATATCGAAAAAGGAAGCCAAATCCAGTACTAAGGGTATCCATCGAGTGCAATTCACAAAATGAAGCCTCAGTATTTTATGGGCTTAGAATTTTGATTAAAACAGGGAATTTCTATAAAATGCAAGGTAAATTTTCTGACTATTTTGATGGTGAATACCCTCGGGGACCTCTGGTCCACCAGCAGTGGCATCGGCCCAATGGTTTCAGAACACAAAAACACCGAAGTTGCATACTAAGCAGTAAATTCCGTTATGTTGTACACGTGTTTCAAGGAGTAACTTCCCTCCAGCAGCATTTAAATCAAATAGTATGGAAAACCATAATCCAAAAGTAGTAAAAAAAGAAGTACTCATCACTAAAAATATCGAAAAAGGAAGCCAAATCAAGTACCAAGGGCATCCACCGAGTGCAATACACAGAATGAAGCCTCACTATTTTATGGGGTTAGAATTTTGAGAAAAACAGTAAATTTGTATACAACTCGAGGTAAATGTTTCATGTCAAACAAGTCTGACTTATGGGCTGCTGAATACTCTCGGGGACCTCTGGTCCACCAGCAGTAGCATCGGCCCAATGGTTGAAGGGGGTAAACCTGAATAAGCCTAAAATTTGCCAGTCGTTTAATTTTTTTAATATTTACAGTATTAAAACTACACATGTTCATGTCGACTTTAAGCAATTTTCAACAATCTCTACCGTCCCGTTTTATGTCTAGTGGTCATCAAAGATACCCTGTTCCCTCATATTATTTGGTCCGTTCAGAACTTGATTGTAGTGTATATAATTGGCTCTTTTTTAATTTGTATTTGATTTAAAATTATTTCAAATGCAAAATTCTGTAGTTTAGACATGTGTGAAAGTAAGCATGAGTAATGATAGTAAATTTTATTAGTTTGAACAGAAATACATGGGTGTTCTGAACAGTAAAGGCTAAAATTTTTACTTTATTTTGATGACTATTTAACACTTCTTGAAAAAAATCTGTAGTTTAATTTTCACCAAAAACTTGGAATAGAAAGAAAACTAGTATATGTAAGATATATTAAAATTTTAGAAAATTCTACCGTCCCATTTTTTTCTTAATTTAGAATAAAGTGGGTGAAAATCAATTAAATTGCTGAATCTGTGCTATAAATTATCTCCCTTGCAAGAAATCCGACTTTTACAAATTTTCTTTATCTTTGGATAGTATTGCAAAACTGTAGAGTGAAATGCACTCATTATAAAGAACTGGATTTTGGGTGGTTGTTTTCATGACGTTGCTGTGTGAAAAAAAAAATAATTCAAAAATTCTGATGGTACCTATTGTAATGATTCTATTTGTTCGTGTAAGTAACAAAAAAGTGAAAAAACAGAGTTATCTCCTCATACCCCAGGTCTACCCCTTTAAAAATACGAAAATACCGAAGTTGCATACTAAGCAGTAAATTTCGTTATGCTGTACACGTGTTTCAAGGAGTAACTTTCTTCAGCAGCAATAATATGGAAAGTTTGTGATTTTTATGTTCGTACCTCATCCAAGATGGCCGTGAGCACAGAAAAAAGTTTAACATAGTGACCAAATGGAAAATAAATTCGAAGACATTCTCCTCTAAAACTACTGAGTTAAAAGGAATCAAACACGGTTAAAATTGTCCTTAGATTGTCTCCTTTAAAGTTTGTGATTTTTATGTTTGTACCACATCTAAGATAGCTTCCAGCTCCGGACATAGTTTTATATAGGACCCTATGGGAAATTCATTTCTCTGAAACTACTGAGTCAATTGGAACCAAACTTAATCAAGATAGACCTAAGGATTTCCGCTTCAAAATTTGTGATTTTTATGTTCGGACCTCATCCAAGATGGCCACCAGCAGGGAACATAGATTAACTTAATACACTAAAGGGAATGAACTCAAAGATCTTCGCCACTGAAACCAATTGAACATTTTTTTTTAATTTTAGCATAATTGTCCCTTGGTGGTCCCCATCATAAGTGTACAATTTTATGTTCCTGTCTCATCCAACTTTAACAATGTTAACCAAATTTTATCACAATATTCCTCGAGTGGTCCCCTTTGTGATTTTTTTTTTGTTCCTACCTCATCCAGGATGGCCACGAATGTTTGAATATCTTCTCAGAAACTGCAACATCTTGTGAACTGATGTATATTATGAATAAAATTGAATGGTCTTTTGGTTCACCATGTGAGTTTCTAGTTATTTTTCTATTCCAACGCCAATTTCCTGTGAAAATGGAAAAAAATCTATGGAACAAAATTTTAAGTATCCATCTGCATTTGATCTGGACACAAGTTCCACATTATATTATTAATCCGGAAAACTCCTGAATACCTTTTAAATAAGTTAAACACTGCACCAAATATGGCAACGACAACCTACCTGTAATGCCTTGCAACAAGTCTTAGCGTCTGTCGGTCCCAATAGTATCTTCTGTCTCATCTGGAGGTAAATTGTATGTGCTGATGTTTTAGAAAGCAATTTCATTATATCTAAAAAAAAGTAAATGATTACTGATTTTTCTCCAGAATTAATATGACGTGTCTGTCTTTTCATGCCATCAGTTGCCATATTCGGATCGTATCCTGTTATACAAAATAGATTCTCATTTCACTGGAAAACAAATTAACTTTTGTATTTGCAGGATCATCTATATGAGATGAATTCTTACACGAAGGCAGATCGAGATTTTAATTCATTGTACCCTTCACCGACCCATATGGTATTTTCAAGTTTTTACCATATAAAATGCATTTTAATATTATCGAAATTCTCACTGTGAAAATGAGTTGGATGACGTGTTTCTACGAATAAAAGAATAATTAAGAAATATTCTTGCGAGTTGTAAATTCTCATTATGCAATTTGAAAAAAACAAGACAAAATTTTCAGTCTCAACAATCCCTTATATATACCTTCGTCTAAATACTCCTTATATTACTACAGTGACTGAACATAAAATTGTGTCTATTTCATGAGAAGAAACTGATAAAATTCGTCCATCTTAAGGACATTTTAAATAAAATTCTTGAAACTTTAAAAAGTTAACCCACTTATTGCTCTGACTGTAGTTTTGAATCATATTCGATTTTATGCTAACATAGTTACGTCGAATATCTTATATTTTCTTTCAAAACAGTACTTCGGCGCTGACCCGAAAACTTTTATCTGGAAACTCGCAATATCTAAATTTGGGAAAATTTTGCTTAAAACATCTCCCTCTTGCATAGCTCTGTCCTAAGCTGACTTTGGCTTTCCCTTTAGATCTATTTGGTTATTTGTTCTCTATCAGATCCTACGATTTTTGGTCAATGGCCTTCCAAATATTTTGATTTGATCAGCACTGAAGAGACATTAGTTGTATGCATGCAGAAACTAAATTTACAGTAATTTCGGTATTTTGTTATTTGTTTTGATCTATACTGAAGAGATAGCAGTTGTCCAAATGGGTTTATCCACTTGAACTGATTCATTATATATTATAATTTGGATATGACAAAAGCACTCCTGGTGAAAATAATAAATTCCAAAACGACTAAATATTGGTTTGTTCTTATATATATCTCGTCCCTTTCTTTTATTTGCGGTCTGATATATTTGTAGTAGAATGCTTTCACCTCTGTTCTTGCAGTGATGAGAGACAAATTATTGAAATGAAGTTGTAAGAATATTTGTTGTTGTAACCTCTAAATGACCGAACAATATCGTGATGGATAAATTCATTTTTGATTTTGATGGACGTTATATTTCTCAGAAGATAATTTCTTTTTTTACAACGTTGCGTGTCTATATACTGTGTTGTGGTGAATAACTCGTATCAAATTATCACTGAATAACTAGTGATTGATTTATCTTAAATTGAAAATCCAATGTCACTCGACGTAGATACATCACATCCTATGTGTCGCCAGATCGATATTTGAAACAAACATAATGATGTTAAAGTATGCTATAAATATTCCTCCTGTGACAGATGTTCTTTGTTTGTATTTACTATGTTTAAATTTTGTATATTGTTTTATTGTAAAATATTTCTCCTGACGGTCACACAAGGCCAGTTTGTTATATTCCCTAATAAAGTTTTATTTCCATTCTTTCACCACTGATACAGTCCTTGTATCAGTAGCCGTTACTTATTGACGGATTGTTGACTCATTGATGACGGATTTTTGACTGATTGATGACAGACTTTTCACTGATTGATGACGGATCGATGAATAACGGATGTGTACGTATTATTTTACGGATTGTAAACGTATTTTACGGATGTAAACGTATTTTACTGATCGGATCCGTCAATTACGCATTGTATCAATCAGTAAATCACGTATGACGGATACGTAGGTATTTTTGTAAACATTCAATTTTTTGTGAGCGGAATCCAATGATGGATGAGGACTTCGTTAAACGTATCGTTTCTGAGGAGGTTTCTAGAAACCAGAATGACTTTTTATCTAGAATGGATAATTTGTTTTCGTCTAAATTCCAAGCTTTTGATCAACAACAGAAAGACAGATCCGAAGCTCAGTTTAACAGGATTCACAATGAACTTTTGGTGGCTGACAATTATAAATTTCAGAGAAAAAGCTGTGAAGATCAGTATAAGTTCAACCAGAAGGTCACGTTCACGCTGAAGGAGGCAGATGCAAACATTGCACCAAACGACGACGCGGCAAACAGAGCAAAACAGAAAATTGCGGAAGGTATAGAGCTACTCAATCATCGCCAGAAATTAATCAAAATGGCGCGATTCTTCGGAATGCGGATGGAAGCTAGTCCAGGAGTATACGGCCAATCCGTTGGCGGACGATTCGGAAGATGACAAAAAGATTCTTCGAGCTCAAACGCGTGCTGAAAGGAAAATCAAGTCCGAGAGGGCTAAAAGGCGTTCTAGAACAGAACCGTATACGAAGCCAGGAAACTCATCTACTGATAAGCAGTATAAGAAGAAGCCTGGAGTCTGTTACAACTGTTATAAGCCTGGTCATTGGCAAAATGAGTGCCCTGAAAAGAAGACATCTAAGTTAAGTAATTTTACTTGTTTAGTTTGTAATGAGATTGATAATATTGATCAGATTGAATTGGCACACGAATTGAGTAGTTCAGTAGGACAGGTAAATAGTATTAACGGGGATAGTTTGAACACAGGTAGTATTATTGTCACACCTGTAGGTCAGTTGAAGAAATCAATACACAAATGGGAAAAAGCTGGGTCAAGTGAGTATATACTGAAAGTAATTAAAAATGGTTATGGAATTCCCTTTAAAGTTATACCTGAGACATGTTTTTAGATAATAATTAGGGATGGCAAACTGTCTCGAATTCAATACTCGAGTACTCGGTACAAATACTCGCGAGTACTCGAGTACTCGGACCATTGTAATTGATAATGTATAAACATTGCGTTTAAAGTGGGATGAGAACCTGCAACGTAGGTTTTCAATGAAACCTTCCTAGCTTGTTTATTTTTTTCTTCGGGAAGCATTGTCAATTTGAATGATTACTAAAGTTAATCACCTATTTTATACATCAAACAATCAAACACTAATTGGCAAACAATAGACTAACGGCTTGTACTGTAAAAATTTGCTTTGATCTCATTTTAATTATGTTAATAA
>MJUU01033684.1:45886-60340 GCA_002080025.1 Modiolus philippinarum | reverse complement strand
GATAACTCATTACCACACTGATTCTTTACATTTCATCCAGGACCCGATAACACTGTACCACACTGATTCTTTACATTTCATCATCCAGGACCCAATAACACATTACCACACTGATTCTTTACATTTCACCCACGACTCGATAACACATTACCACACTGATTCTTTATATTTCATCCAGGACCCGATAACTCATAACCACACTGATTCTTTACATTTCATCCAGGACCCGATAACTCATTACCACACCGATTCATACATTTCATACAGGACCCGATAACTCATTACCACACTGATTCTTTACATTTCATTCAGCACCCGATAACTCATTACCACACTGATTCTGTACATTTCATCCAGGACCCGATCACACATTACCAAACTGATCACACTGATTCTGTACATTTCATCATCCAGGACCCGGTAACTCATTACCACACTGATCTGTACATTTCATCCAGGACCTGATAACTCATTACCACACTGATTCTGTACATTTCATCCAGGACCTGATAACTCATTACCACACTAATTCTGTACGTTTTATCCAGGACCCGATAACACATTTTCATCCAGGACCCGATAACACATTTTCATCGGGCCCAATCCAGGACCTTATAACACATTACCGCACCGATTCTGTACGTTTGATCCAGGACCCGATAACTCATTACCGCCCTGATTCTGTACATTTCATCATCCAGGACACGGTAACTCATTACCACACTGATTCTTTACGTTTCATCCAGGACCCGATAACACATTACCACACTGATTCTTTACATTTCATCATCCAGGACCCAATAACACATTACCACACTGATTCTTTACATTTCATCTAGGACAAGATAACTCATTACCACACTGATTCTTAACATTTCATCCAGGATCTGATAACTCATTACCACACTGATTCTTTACATGTCATCCAGGACCCGATATCTCATTACCACACTGATCTGTACATTTCATCCAGGACCCGATATCTCATTACCACACTGATTCTTTACATGTCATCCAGGACCCGATAACTCATTACCACACTGATCTGTACATTTCATCCAGGACCCGATATCTCATTACCACACTGATTTTTAACATTTCATCCAGGACCCGATAACTCATTACCACACTGATTCTTTACATTTCATTCAGGACCCGATGACATATTACCACACTGATTCTTTACATTTCATACAGGACCCGATAACTAATTACCACACTGATTCTGTACATTTCATCCAGGACCCGATCACACATTACCACACTGATCACACTGATTCTGTACATTTCATCATCCAGGACCTGGTAACTCATTACCACACTGATCAGTACATTTCATCCAGGACTCGATAACTCATTACCACACTGATTCTGTACATTTCATCTAGGACCTGATAACTCATTACCACACTGATTCTGTATGTTTTATCCAGGATCCGATAACACACTTTCATCCAGGACCAAATAACACATTTTCATCCAGGACCCGATAACACATTTTCATCCAGGATCTGATAACATATTACTACACTTATTCTGTACGTTTCATTTAGGACCCAATAACACATTTTCTTCGGGCCCGATCCAGGACCTGATAACACATTACCACACTGATTTTGTACGTTTCATTTAGGACCCGATAACTCATTACCGCACTGATTCTGTACATTTCATCATCCAGGACCCGGTAACTCATTACCACACTGATTCTTTACATTTAATCCAGGACCCGATAACACATTACCACACTGATTCTTTACATTTCATCATCCACATTACCACACTGATTCTTTAAATTTCATCCAGGACCCGATAACACATTACCACACTGCTTCTTTGCATTTCATCTAGGACCCGATAACTCATTACCACACTGATTCTTTACATTTCATCCAGGACCCGATCACACATAACCATACTGATCACACTGATTCTGTACATTTCATCAATCAGGACCCGGTAACTCATTACCACACTGTTCTGTACATTTCATCCAGGACCCGATAACTCATTACCACACTGATTCTGTACATTTCATCCAGGACCTTATTACTCATTACCACACTGATTCTGTACGTTTTATCCAAGACTCGTTAACACATTTTCATCTAGGACCCGATAACACATTTTCATCCAGGTCCTGATAATACATTACTACACTTATTCTGTAAGTTTCATCCAGGACCCGATAACACATTTTCATCGGGTCCGATCCAGGACCTGATAATACATTACCACACCGATTCTGTACGTTTCATCCAGGACCCGATAATACATTTTCATCCAGCACCCGATAACACATTTTCATCCAGTACCTGATAACACATTACACACTGATTCTGTATATCCTTTCATTTTTCCTATTATCATGAAACTTTATATGAATACACATTAGGGTATAATTAAACAAAAATCATAATAAAAATTATCTTTGCTACCAACTTCATGCTTCATTGATCATTGAAAAGGGGGCTAGTTTGATGTTTACCCTAATGTTGAAGTCTTTTTTTTTCTGTGAAAGATGTATGCTATTATCATGAAACTTTATATGAAATTAATTACGATATAAATAAAAAAAATCATAATATTTTACCCATGACACCAACTTACTGCTTCACTGATCACGGAAAAAGGGGGATGGTTTTAGGTTTATCAATAGGTTTAAGTTTCTTCTCTGTGAAGGATGTAAGCTTTTATCATTAAACACCTATTAAATTAGATATTCATTAATTAAACAGAAATCATCAAACAAAAATATACCCATGCAACCAACTTCCTGCTTTACTGATCACGCATTGTTCAAAATAGTTGAGAGGTAGGGCATTGTGTCCGTTAGACACATATTCTTGTTATAAGTGCTTTAGTTCTGCATGTTGTGTTTTTATTTCCATGCCTTGTTGCTGTGTCGTGTCTTTGTTTTTCTGTATTCTCGTTTTTGCTGTATTCCCGTTTTTGCTGTGTCTGTATTCCCGTTTTTGCTGTGTCTAGAGACTTTGATTTTTGCACTGGACACATCCCTTGTTTTCCTCGGTATTGTATTGCCATTGTTTCTACACTGATTGGCTTGTTCTCATTCTTGCAGTAAATACAAATTCTAACGGTAAGAAATAATTAACAGTAGCCAAATATTTATATTATTTTTACCACGGGCTGGCACTTTATGGCGAATATTTTACACCCAGCGTCTAGGGAGGGGAAAATATCACCATAAAATGCAAGCCCGTATATAAACATATGGCTACTTTTAATTATTTCGATTTTAATAGGACACTCACAAGGTTCAAATCAGAAGTATCGGCCCTAGTAAGCATGGATGAAATGCCATTTTACGCCCCAAGTTGGTCTGTGACATTGCAAAAACTGATGTAAAACTCTATGACGTTATCCAAAGAACCGTCATTTGCTTATGATGTTACCCATAGGTATATTATTTTTACCCCGGGGTTTGGATACAAAGCTGTTGAAGGCCGTCATATAAAAGAAGACTCAATAACCATATACTTCGCACATGAGGAAATGGTACCCGAACAAGGGTAAAAGGAATGCAAAACAACCATGTTTTTAATTTTGTCCGTCTTAGTCTATGATGATGGAAATAAAGATCAAAAACATTTTTAACTTAAATCATAACACTCAAACACGTAAATGTGAATCGATTTACTTTCAATTTGGATTTTGAACTTGCATCTGTTTGAAAACGTCAGATTTTGACGTATTTTGACGACATAGACACAGAGAGTAATGGAGACTGGAAATCCGCCTCGTCTTAAAATCCATTTTCTGTCATATTAGAACCGAATTAATTCATGACAGGTATATGGTTATTGTCATTTAGCCATGGACCGGGCTTTTAATTTCGTAATATTTTATGAAAGGATATGGAGTAAATGAACATGAGACCATAACTCATATGTTAACTCCACCCGCAATAATTTTAATGAGCTGTATGGCCATTTCGGAAATTAATTTCGCATCAGCAGCACAAGAACCCAAACAAAGGAAATCCATGATTTCAAAAAATGTTTAAAATGCATTAAACCAAACGAAATCCGAATAATCAGTAATATCAAATATAACTAAGGACAAAACTACGAACAAAGTGTACACATGAGATATTATCTCATGTACAAGTACACCATATCTAAGAAAAAGAGCATACATCTCTACCACGGGGAATTGTTTTACCAACTCCACACTGCAATAAAATTTTATTTACCCCTCGCTTATGCTCTAGGTTAAATTCGAATATAAAGGTCCAGCCTACGGTTACATGACAATAATCATACAACTGCCATGAATTATTTCTTATATAACAAAATACCGAAGTTACTTTTAATTAAGTTCTGCATATTCACATTTCGACAACTTATATCTCTTCATTGATGTTTCATCCAGGACCTGTTACCACTTTCATTCGCTTATAATCCTTAAAGATAATACAAAGTTTCACCCGGGACCCATTAAAACATTTTTACCCTTTCTAGCTTGTTATAAATCTTGAAGTAAATACAGAGGATTTGTCCTGTACCCATAACCACATTTCCATAAACAACGGAAGTAGAATACCGAAGGAACAAAGCACAAGAGACAAGGCCAGAAGACGGAAACCAATTTATGTTATAAATGAATTGAACTGTGAACAAAGCTATATTTAAGCAATAATCACCATGAACGTATATGTCAAAATAAATAGGATTAAATAAATTTGTCACAGTATCACATTATCTAAATTAGAAATTTTGTTAAAATCTAAGGAGTATGTCTCACATACAAAGTTCTGTCCTTAGCAGATTTTGGCTTTCTATTTAGATCCTGTATACCTTTCGATTTTTGGGTTTCCAATGTTTTGAATTTATCTGCACTGATAAATTTTGAGTGATAAATATTGTGTTGTCTGAATGCTTACATGATGAATTTTTGGGAAAAGAATGGCCCTTGAGAATTACATTAAGATTGATGAATGTCACGGTTGTTACAAAAAAAAAACATTTGGAAAATAAGCGATCCTCTTTTTAACCAACAAAACAAATAGTCAACATATTTTTGAAAAAGCATTAACGTATTAAGATGGATGTACATTTATCATTTTTTAGTGTTTTAAAATGGTTTGATGTTTTTATTTTTCTATATGATTAAACGATTCATGTTTCATTATGTCATTCAAATATGATGAATATGAAGCTGTAGATGCGGTAATGACATGTATTCAATATTTATTCTCCCATTTTCTATAGCCAAGATATGTGTTTTAATGAACATTGTACAGATGTAGGGTATCAGAAAGGTAGGCTAATATTTTCTTCATTCAGCACTTATGTTTGACTGATGTACAGATTATGAAATCTTGTTACGTCACTACGCATTCCTGTAAATCATTAAATTATAATTATTACTATCAATTTTATCAAAGCGTATGCTATCTTTTTGTAGAACCTTTTGTATATCTTCCTCATTTTTAACAGTAATCTCACCTATTCGCAAAAAGCAAGCAAAAGCTAATGTCATCATTTCTTTTACCAGAACACCATTTAATTGATACCGTCAGTGGTAGCTTTATTTTGTCATCACCTGGAGTCCGTCGTCCATCCGTTATTCGTTGACTTTTCATATTTCCTTCTTATGCAACCAACAAAGCAAGTTCAACAAAATTTTACAGGGATGATGTATGGAAAGTCCTTTCTCTAATTCTTGTGCTGTTCTCATCAATTCAATTCTATAGGAAATCAAAGTGTTCTCCAACATGTGGATAAATTGATCTCGCGATTTCATTGGATATTGAGAATGTCACGAAATTTTCTTCAAATAGCAAAATATACCTTAAATAAATTCATTTCGAATATAAATCAATATAAAAAGGTCAAAGAATACATTGTTTATTTATCATGAAATACCTATGATCGATTTGCATTTGTTGATTTCCATGGAATGTAAATTTCGTATCCGATGACGTCACAGTATTGATTGTAGAGGCCCGCGACGGGGTAGAAACTAAAACACGTGAAAATGTCATTAATTTCAGAATTAGAGAAATAATATCTATCATTTGCAAGTCGTTGATTATCATAGTTCTACTGTCTCAAGGGTTAAACATAAAAGTTTAACCCTTTTCGACAGTAGAACTATGATAATCAACGACTTTCTATTGCCAGCGAAGAACTTAGTTTTAACAAGGAAACAAATGGGAAAGACTTAATTTCATTACCTGCTCTGAAACTTTTGAAAGAAATTTAAACTAAACTTGAATGATATATGTCCTTTACAAATTTTGCTCATTTGTTTCTTGATTCGACAAAAATAAAACAGTGGCCTCGAGCACAGAACATAGTAAAACATTTGATCTATTTGAAATCTTCAATTTTTTTTCCTTTTCTTTGAAACAATTGAAGCAAATTTTATCAATCTTTACAGGAATGATTTATCAAAAGTGCTTTACAATGATTACTCATTTCGTGCAGATCCGACAAAAAAATACTTGCCACTGCAGATCGGACAAAAAATATGCCTGGCAATGCGGAACTAAGCATTAACATAAGATTCTATTGGAAAAAGTTAATTTTCACCATCTGCTCGCTCTCAAACTTTTGACGCCAGTTTTATTGAATAAACTAAATGAATTAGGGGATGTCCGATATAAAGACTGCTATCTTGCTATATTTTACTTAAAGCATGGCGGCCAGCGTTGAAAACAGCTTAACACTCGACCCTTTTGGTGAAGCATTTTATCAGATGAGCCTCTAGTACACAAGATTTCATATTTCAGTTTTGTCAATTTTATATTTTCTTTTTTTTTTAAAAAAGGGTTTCCCATTCTTCATGCATCTATCAAATAACAAGTTACCGAAGTTATCGTGAATTTAGTTTCTGTATATGACCGACAACATAACAACAAGTTACATCACTTCAGTGCAGATCAAAACATTAAGAAGACCATAAATCATAGAGAACAGAAAACCCCAAAAAGATCTTAATGTAAAGCCAAAACCCTCTAAGGAAAAAGCTATGCACGAAGGAGATACTCCTTAGTTCTAAGCATTTTTATGCTTCGAATGAAAATCGGCTTTCAGGTCAGCATCGAAAATATCTCAAAGAAAATACATCAAAAGTTTATTTGAAATACTAATTACTTGGTTAGTGAAGACCATCTGGAACTATAGTCAACCAGCAGAGGTATCGACCAAGTGGTAATAAATAACAAAATACCGAAGTTATTATATTTATTTTCTGCATATGGGCATTTCGACAAGTTATTTCTCTTCAGTGCAGATCAGATAAAAAACACATAAATCGAACAGTTGTAATTCTGATAGAGAATAAATTTCAATAATAATCTAAACAGGGGTAATAATAGAAATACAGAGTAGAATTGTCAAGACCAAAATGCCAAGAGGTAAATAAATATACATAGTAGGTGCAAAACCACAGGAAAAATTGTCAACTGCTATGGTCTTGACCTGGTAAAGGCTTTTCAAAAGAAACGGTGGGCTAGATCGGTTTTATAAATGTAAATTCAAAGCCAGCCATGGACAGAGCTATGCAGGAGGGAGATACTACTACGTTTTAAGTCCAATTCTGTATAATTCAGATATAGCAAGTTTCCTAATTAAATCGACTTTCGCAGCAACACCGAAATACTGACAACTGGGTTGGTTAAAAACCTCGGGGACTAACAGTGCACTAGCTGAGCCATATACTCAGACAAAATTCCTGAGGTTACTGTAAAGTAAGTAAGAACCGAACCGTCAATCCAAAACGAACAATCCAAGGACAATGGCAACATCAGAAACAGAAAAAAAGAAAGTAAACAGAGACACAACAAGGGTACGGCACAGAAAAGAAAAATGAAGACACACATATACAAAGATGAACTACACGTAAATTTAGCTTAAATGACTAATGCATCTAGATATGGCCCACCACATATTCTGTATTAGATTGTAGGTCCGTTAAAATAGAGATTTTCTAAATTAATACTATCAACATTTCGGCCAATCAATAAATCACATGTGTATACTTAAAAATTAGAAGGAGTTATTGGAAAACTTAAATCCCTTTTATTTTCCCATATACATTCTCTCAAAACATTTGATTTATCCACATTGTATACCACACTCTTCCATGATAAACTAAAATCACGAATCAACAGTAACTTTCAACAAGCCTTATGCCGATCAAAAAACTTTGTTGTATTAGGTTTTAAATCCTTATTATTTTATATCAAAAACCAATTTAAAGTGTGCTACGATGAAAAACAGGTGTGAAGTATGCTTGATTTTCTTATTGATAATATATTTTTCACGTTTGCAAGTGCTATATGTCAATAGCAAGTTTGCATACCAATGGGCACTTATTATGCACCTCTACTCGCAGACATGTTTTATATGCTTACGAGACTGAATTTCTTTAAAGAGATCATAAAATAAAAGATGCTAGATCCTTCAATCTCTCATATATATATATATATATATATATATATATGATGTTCTTTCCATCAATAATGCATCTTTTGCTAAATGGATCCCATTGATAAATCCATCAGAACTAGAGATAAAGGAAACGACAGAAACCACCAGGACTTACATCTCGACATTGACAAAAATGATCGTCTCAGAACTAAAATTTACGACAAAAGGGGCGATTTTAATTGCAAAATTATTAATCTTCCTAATATGAACAGTAATACTACAGTTTCTCTTGCTTACAGGTTGTATGTTTCACAGCTAGTTCGTTACGCGAGGGCTAGCACACATTATACAGACTTTCTCATTATACATTGTTATCTCCATGACCGCCTTATCAACCAAGGGTTCGGAAAATTCCGTCCCAAACGATCATTAATAAGTTCTTACAGATATCAGTCCCTTGTGAAAAAATTTGAAGTTTAACTCCGAACTCTGATTCAAGATTCTTTCTTTACTTAATACTGGGATGATCATTTCTTTAACGACCTTTCAATGGCAATTCTTGTTGAGTTGCTACCTGACACTACCGCAATGGAAGGGGATGTTTGGCTAGCTATAAAACCGGTTGGTTAACCCACCATTTCTTATGAAATGCCAGTACCAAGACAGGACCATTGTGGTCGACAATTTTGCCCAAGGTTTCCACCTGATTTGTATTTTTGTCTCATAGACTTTAGCTCCCGACCACTCTGTCCGGTAATTTTGTTATTACCAATCCCCCCACCATTGTTATCTCCACTTTGTTGTTTAAATCTTCAAATCAAAGAGCAAAACAAAAAATGTACAATAAAATTGTATTCTTCTTTCACAAATACTCTGGAATTTGAGTTATTTGCTAGCAAGTCTATCAATTGTTAAGGTAAAACTCCAGGACAACAACGTAGTATCACGTTGCTATTTAAGTACAACTAAACCAAATAGGTAAAAAGCAGTGTCGACCGAATTCCTGTGTCTAGAACGGAATTTCATCCTCAGAAATTGCATGGTGCAAAGCAATCAAAGCAATTTATTGCACAATTAATGACATTGTCTTCCTGTAATAGCTTTGTACACAAACATACATTGATGCTTATCTAAATTAAAACTTATGCAGTTGTGTATGAAGTTGATCAATATTAATGTGTGTTTAATTTATCATGCAACATTTGTTTTCAGTCATGGATAATTGAAGTCATGATAAAAGATATCAGAACTATGTATTTGTTAATGTATATGCGGTGAAGTGTAACATAGCGATATTCAAATGAAAAAAGGGATAACAGGAAACATCTACAATGGCCGCAAATTCCAATTACAAGCTACAATCTGCCAATAAAAACACAAATAAGACGAAAGACAATAGTAAATAACGATATGAACTCGAGACAGCCGGACTTGGTACAGAAACTAGCAAACCCAGCGGTAGGGTTAAACCGCTTTATGGGTACCCAAACCTCCCCTTTCTCTGTCTTTTCCTACGGAATAATAAATATACGAATAAAACCTTAAACAGGTAGACTTCTTACTCTACAAAGACACTACGTAATTTTGATAGATTGGTCAATGGATGCTAAGCACTAATCCGCTGGCTAGCTCAAGTAGCCTAGTCTTGCAACCAATTGAGCAGGTACAACTATGAGAATAAACTCCCTTTAAATTGAAACCAGCTACGTCGACAGGGTAAGAGTCTCCTCCTATGAATGTATCACCTGTACTGTCGACAGGGCAAGAGTCTCCTGCTATGTATGTATCACCAGTACTGTCGACAGGTTAATGGTCTCCTGCTATGTATGTATCACCTGTACTGTCTACAGGGTAGGAGTCTCCTTCCATGTATGTATCACCTGTAATGTCGACAGGGTAAGAGTCTCCTTCCATGTATGTATCACCTGTAATGTCGACAGGGTATGAGTCTAATGCTATGTATGTTTCACCTGTAATGTCGACATGGTAAGAGTCTCATGCTATGTATGTATCACCTGTACTGTCAACAGGGTACGAGTAAGAGTCTCATGCTATGCATGCATCACCAGTCCTGCGAGAAATGATTTGTCGAAAGTGGAATCCTAGCCAGGAACAAGTCAATAGATCATATCCAAGCTTTAGTATCAGGATTTCCCAGACATCAAAGTATGGAAAACGTGACTTCATAAAGCCTTAAACGCCATGGAATTATGTTTTGGAAGTTTATTCTTGCTGACATGGAGCGGAAATGTTTGTGACGTGGGGCGGACAAACGACGACTTGTGGATCTAAATACCTTAACTCGGATATAGTCTAATAGATAGGTTATACTAATAACTAAATACCGAACTTACTGTAAATTTATTTACTAAATGACTCAACGCTAGATCTAGTCAAATGTAAAATCGGCAGTCGCAAATTTTGATACCTATAAAATATTCAAATCAAACAACTCGTGATGGCGACCTTTAAATTTACGGCGGGTAGTATTCATATACCTAGAGGGGTAGTTTTCTGGTTAGTAAAAAATCTTCTGTTTACATTGCACAATATAAAATATATAACTTTTGGTTAGTACTCACATCAGCTGCTTTTTTTTGTTTTTAATGTTTTTGGTAAATCTTGACTATATGGCCAACAGACATTCACCAGTAAATATTTTGCAACCAATATTTAACTGATTAATTAGTAAAAAATGCTCAATATACAGGGTGGTGTAAGTAAAAACCGAACCGTTATAAGAAACACAAGAAATAAAGTCATCACACAAGTATTGCTCAGAAAAGTAAAAATGGAGATACACATACCTATGAACAACAAGGGCCCAATTTGAAACTATGGATTAGATCTGATTCGCCGGTAGAATAAGCATATCCTGCTTCTTATGACACCCGTCGTGTTGAACATGTAAACTCCGGTATTAAAGTCAATTCCAATACGGGAAATAAAAATTTTGAAATGTTAAAAGAACTGATCTGTTGTCATTTGGGATACAAATATCCCATAGCGGTCCACAAGGTTAAGATGTTCTCGTGCGATGTTGACTTCAAGTTATAAGTAACATACCCTTGTTTAAGTAGCCTATTCGTGAACAAATCGGTTTTATCAGAGAAGTCACTGTATTGACCAAATACCCTTGAGAAGCAAATCAGTTGATATATGTAAACTTCATAAGCAGGCACTGTTTTGAATGTTCCCGCAAAAAAAGGGAAATTGACTACCGGTATTGGAAATTGACTACCGGTACCATCTTTCTAAATTACGTTTTGTCTATTCTTTCCTTTTCAAAATTGTGGTCTTAGAGTTAGGGGTCTACCTGTATTGGGTTTTATTTGTATGTTTATTATACTATAGGGAAACGGGATAGAGAAAGAGGAGGTTTGGGTACCCATAAACCAGTTTAACCCTACCGCTGGCTGTTGCTAGTGCCGGTACCAAGTCCGGCTATCCCGAGTTCCTATCGTTATCTGTGTTTGTCTTTTGTCATTTTATTGTTTTTCTTGTGCAGTTCCCTGGTTGATTGTGACATGTGATTGTAATGGGCGGCCATTGTAAGTGTTTCCTGTTACCTTTCCTTCATTATTTTGAAAAGTGAAGTCATAGTGTTTATCATACAGCTTATTTTGTAGTCTACCACTGTTGTCATTTCAAGATGAAGGTCATGGGTGTGAAAGTATCTGTTGTATCCTTAATTTCGAGCTCTATTGGATAAATAAAATGTAGAATATCACGAAATCGAGGGTTGTGAAATCTTTATAACGGAAGTTGAAAGTAAAGGACTGGGCTAGTTTTTCATCCTTAATTTGAAGGAGTCCTTCGATAAATATCAGTCTAATAAGAATAGAAAAACATATTGGCTAAAAGAGGTGCACAGTTTGTGCCCATTGAAATCCGATAGTCTTTTGAAAAGCAAGTCTTCCAACTAATACAATATATTGTCGATCAGAGACCGTAAGATTTTTAATCACTCCTTCATCTGTATATTTTTATCCGACTCAAAATTCACAAAGTATGTTTGTTCTCTACCCATAGAAACATACTTAGATCTCTTTTCATCGTTCTTACGGGATAACATCTTTGAATAACATTTCTAAGTCGAGATTTCAGCTGTTCATGGGGAATGGTAGAATAATTGTAGAGAAGTCAAAAGTTTTAATGCTGTTACAGTATGATAATGACTTAGAGTTTAAGATGTCATGTGGATCTTTATATTTTTTAAATATCCACATTTCATTGACAACGCTTTTTGAAAAGCAAGTATCACATTTCTCGAATGCCCTCTATTACAGCTTTGAAAAATGAGCTTTACAGCTTCGAAATATGTTTTGTAGAACATTTGTCAAATCAAGGGATAAAGCATTGTTTGTTCGGCCATTTTTTTTTAAATTTTGGTAGCCAGTACAAAAAGAGTAGATCAATGTCTTCATCCTTGAATCCCAAAAGAAAGTAAAACAGATACTAGTGCTTTTGTTAGGCAATGGATGACAGTGATTCTAAGAACACTTTGCCAGTCTAATTAATGTTTGTTGACAAACCCGCATCCATGAGCAAAAAAAAACATGGATATAGCGTTGTTCGATAAAAAGAATTCCGCTCAAACCGGTGCTGTCTTGAACTTACTATGAGGTATGAACAAAGCTTCACGGTGACTTCAAGATAAAGAACAAATAAAAGCTTTGTTCCTTTGTTTGGTTTTACCATGTATTTGTAGAGACCGTGTCTCATGTGCATTTACTCCTTATCCATTCATTCACCATTGACGGTTTAGTAGTGTCTGCACCATAGAAAGAGTAGTAACTGTGTAGGTTGGATTTTGCCCTTAGAATTATCAATGCCAAGTTCTTTCTTTAAACAATTGATGCAACGATTTTTGCATATAAAAATGATGTTATTAGGCCACTAAATCAATGTGAAACTGAGTAGATCAAGTATGCTAAATTAAATGAAATATTGCTAGTGTAGTACAGATGATAAGTGTTTATTATCAGAGGACATATTCCGCATCCATTTATATACCTTTTCATACTATATATGCATTCAATAAATCATGATTTTAAGAAATGAAAAGAAAATTATATTTAACTCTTTACAGTTATCCACGTCTGCTGCTAAAAACATTTCATTCACAAATTCTAACCCTGCAAAAATATCTACTTTCACTGGATGCTTTAAATCTAACAATGCCTCAGCAGCACTTATTTTTAATAGCAAATGACGTGGATATCCACAAATTTCTCCGTGTAATGCCAAAAAATGATTTACTTGTTCTCGCCTCATCAACAAAAATACTGCTAAATCCACCGTCAATGGCAGGACATTCACCCTATCTTTTGAAACTGACATAAATTGAAAAACTAATAATCTTATTTATTTGACTACATGAACAAAACTTATTTTTTTAATTTAATTTATCAACATCTAAATAAACATAAACATAACATCAAATTTATAAAGGTTCAACCATTAGAAATTGTTGTAAAGAAGGACGGACAGTCACATAAGCAATTTGAAAAATCACGTAGAGATTGTGAACCGTCTTGGATAAAGATATCCTCTCGGTTTAAATGATAATATTATGGGCCTAGGTAACATATCAAGAACTTCTTCCATCAATATTATGGATATTGTTTAAAAAAAAATTACGTAATAAACGATCCAACGGTAAACGTATCAATCGTAATAAACGAAAATGCCACAGAACTTCAGTTTCTATTTCTGACCTTGTTACTATCTTTAAAAATAATGGCAGACATAATTTGCTTTGTAAATTATGTTCAATTCCTATTGTTAAATTAAATACTTTATTGGAAAAATGCAATACCATACCATATTACAGTCCAACGTATGAAGCTGCTGGAATAATCAGCGCATTTTGCTACCACAAATTGTTTCCTAAAATTGATAAACCTGAAAAACATAGAAGATATTTCTTTAATTTACCGTATATCAACAAAGGGATCGATCTTATTGATGTATCTAGTATATTTAGAGACTCAAAAATTATCAAACTTATTCCTCCTTATTTTGATAATATGGAACCACCCATTATTTC
>MJUU01033684.1:18692-44905 GCA_002080025.1 Modiolus philippinarum | reverse complement strand
GACTTGTCAGGATATGATAAAAGCATTAAATTTTCTTCTTGATAATATTTTTGTTCGTTTCGGTGATACAGTCTATCAGCAAAAAATAGGTATTCCTATGGGCACCAACTGTGCACCTCTCATAGCAGATTTATTTCTTTATTGCTACGAGTCACAATTCATGGCAAAAATTCAAAAAGACCCTTCTAAACAGCATTTAGTGGATAAATTTAACAATACATATAGATATTTGGACGATATTTTGGCTTTAAATAATCCTGAATTTTCTAAATTTACAGATGAAATTTATCCTGCAGAACTTACTTTAAATAAATCCAATAGCAGCAGTGATTATACTCCTTTTCTTGATCTTGATATATCAATAAATCAAGGAAAGTTAAACACTAAGGTTTATGATAAAAGGGATGATTTCTCATTCCCTATAGTCAATTTCCCCCATCTCGACGGCGATGTTCCGTTAGCCCCTTCTTACGGGGTCTACATTTCACAACTTGTTCGATATGCACGAGTATGTAGTAATGTTTCTGACTTCAACGACCGAAATCTTTGTCTCACTGAAAAACTTCTGCATCAAGGGTTTAGATATCATAAAATGATAAAAACATTCTCTAAATTTTATTATAGATATATTGACTTATTAAGAAAATTTGGTTCTACATGCAGGGCTCTTATACATCGGGGCATTTCACATCCAAACTTCTATGGAAATATCATTTACAAAGCGCATAAATTCAAAAATTGTCCTTCCAAACTTATTAACAAACTTATTCATAAAGGATATAAATACAGCATTGTTGTTAAATCTTTACTTCTGGTTTTTGTTCGCAAAAATATTGATAACTCCTAAATGCTTTACACCATAATTAAATTTAAACAATTTTTCATATTGGCAGTATTTGGCATTGCACAATGTCATGTTCTTCTTTCATAATTGATGATGTTGTTAAACCAAATCTATTTAGAAGTATTCCAATTGAAATTTCATATGTAAGAAGGCTTGATGTCATAGTCAACGGAAATTATGTCCTTAGCTAGCTGTCAGTAACTGCGAGCATTTGTCCGGACAGTACCTGTATGTATTGTCTTCATGTTTTATGTACTTCATTGTAAGGGTACTCGTCTTGATAAGTTGGACTTTTTTCTAGTTTGATTTTTACTGTGAGTCTTTTTGTGTATTTATTTTTAGCCATTCACCACACATAGGGGAGGGTTTGGATCCAAGAAAACGAGTTTAACCCCACCGCAATTTTTGCGCCTGTCCCAAGTCAGGAATATGTTGGTCATTGGCTTGTCCTTGTCTTCTTATAAAATTTTAGTTTCTTGATATTTGGGGTATTGGATGTGGTTTGTTTCCATTGATCTATTCACTTTTTTACCTTTTCGGTGCCATTTAGCGCTTACTTTATGGTGTGAGGTTCCTCACTGTGTTGAAGAGCATATGGTGACATCTAGATGTTTTGTTTTTGGTCGTTTTAACCTGGATATGGGATGTTGTCTCCTTGACATTTACCCCATTTCCTTTCTTTTTCATACGAAGAATAATTAAGTTATCGGTCCTTGGCTTTTTCTCATACATTGTACTTTTGAATTATACCTAGTTATTCTAAGTTGGATAATTAGAAAATACATAGAACATGCAGTTTTGCATCATACCTACTTTTGGCTTTGCAGTATGTCAATACGTGAGATCTTTATATATTTGTAAAATAGGTCAAATACTTTTTTATAAACCAAAACAGATTGGTAACAGAGCTATAGATTATCTATTTTTCGGAGTAAACAGAATTTTAAATTCAGTCAGTATAACATTAACTAATTTATGTAGGGAATCAATTTAGATCTAAAATATAATAATTATCAATACAATCCGTATAAATTCAACTATTGAGGGTGTACTTTAATGATATCATGGATGCTTTTATATTTTTGAATGATCAAAATTCGCACACAACTAAGTCATATATGAGAATTTAAAGTCGTCATCCATTTTCACGAAACAAAACTTTATATTCAGTTCGGTTATAAAGTACGAACCTTAAAATGCCGATGTAAAAATCTTTAAGAGATTTAGAAATTCAACAATGGAATAAGAAAATCACGGTTTCATTTCATTATTGACATGATTAATATTGATTTAACAGAAAAGAAAGAAAAAATACAGTTGCTAAGTAAAGTTTCGACATTTATCAGTTCCGCTCAAAACGGGGCTAAGGGCTGTCTTGAAATTATTAGTATTTTTGGAGACCTCGTGGTGACGTCGGGATAAAGAACAAATGATAAAAGCGTTGTTTAATTACTTAGTTCTACAAATTATTTGTAGAAACTTTGTCTCATGTGTATTTACGCCATATCCCTTCATAAATAACGCATGTCCTCTGAAAAGTATCAAACCTCCTCTGTTCAAACAATGACGTTTCATCCAGATTTTGTTTTCTTTATTTAAGGCCAAAATAAACGTTATGTGCCAATAATTACATTTCATGAATATTCATTTGAACTCCGTCAGTTTGATAGGTGAACATCGATCACGTGGCATATCAACGTGAAGTTGCAATTCCCATGAAACACATTTGACCACGTGTTCACGTGGCGGATGAATTTGTAAAAATAGAATCCCAATGTACATGATGTAATTCCCTGTAAATAAAGTTGTTTTTTTTTTTATATTTCGGGTTTAAAATGAAATTATAAGAATTGAATGCATTATTTTGAAATTTCATAGGGACTATGAAAGGGTTGACCGGGCGCACATTTTCAACATGTTCATTAAAAATGTGCTTCGGTCAACCCTTTCATATCCCAAAGAAACTTCAAAATAATGCATTCAATTCTTAATTAGAAAATAAAGCGTCGGCTATCCTAAAGCAGTCATAAATATGCACATACGAAAAGCAAATGTATCCTAGAGTTTTCAAGATTAGCTTTGAGCCATTTGAAACAATTGGTTTATGAAAATTCATCTGGCCATCTTTTATTGGATCTTGTTTTAATCAAATATTGCAGTACCATGTAAAAATTCATCATAAGCTAGGATATTTTTTCTTATTTTTAGCTCACCTGGCCTAAAGGGCCATGTGAGCTATTGCCATCACTTGGCGTCCGTCCAACCGTCGTAACCTTTTTCAAAAATCTTCTCCTCTGAAACCGCTAGGCCAATTTTACCAAACTTGGCCTGAATCATTTCAGGGTATGTAGATTCAAATTTGTGTTCGATTAGTTCGAGGACTAAACAAAATGGCTGCCGTTACTAAAATAGCACATAGTGTCCGAGGACCAAAAAAGATGGCAGTCGTTACTAAAATAGCACATGGAGGTAAATTGCTTTTTTTTTTGGCAAATAACTCAAAAAACATTACAGATATCAAAATTCTGACATGGGGTAAAAGCATGACAAGATCTACCTGTCCTGCAATTTTGAAGAAAATCCGAATACTCGTCTTTGAGTTATTGCCCTTTAATTTTCTGTCAAATTTTCAAAATTTTTATACTTTGGATTAAAAGATACTATAACAGATAGACGTCAACTTTAAACTCCAAAATGATTAGCTTATCAAGATCTACCTACCTAGAAATTTTGAAGAAAATCTGAATACGTGAAGAGGAGTCATTGCCCTTTATTGGTCAAATTTTTTGTAAGTTAATACATTTTGACTTGTATTTCAATAAAAATTTGAGATAGCAGTTAAGATTTAAAACAAAAATGTTAAGTATGTCAAGGACTACTTCATAGTTGAGGTAACCGGATAACTGACGAACTGTACGAACGAACCAAATGTACATTACGGGATCAGTTAATTATCCAAGATATAAAATATGAAATAGACAGACAAAACTTGATAAATATAGTGGAATTAGACACTACAAAGGTTAAACAGATATACTAAAATAATATATATATATATAATTTGAACATATAATCATGCAAGTTAGTGTAAAACTGAAATATCAGAAATCTTGTACCGGATGTTGATCTACGAAAGAGACGTATCTACTTTACGTATGTACATGCATAAATGAAATTGGTCAATCGACTCTTCATGCAAAGTAATTAACAGGTGAAGTCTATGTATGGAGGGACTAGAAAGGGCATGTGCTTTCTGAGAACGGTCGATTTTTAAAAGTGCATGCCACCAAACGCGATTTTGAATTTCAGAATTCCCATACGTATCTGTGCGAAATACTTATAAGCGTTTATACATTACATTGTAAATGGCGGTTGCTACTTTGTAACATATTATTTGACTATTGGGAGGGGCACTCGGGACAAAAACAATAGATTGAATTATTTATATTGGAAAGGGTTTTGTTTGTGGTTATCCATATCTTATAAATTGTTTTAGATCTTTTATTCACTGCCAAAACGTACTTTGGCAAACGTTACAGGTTTCAACAGACATTAAAACAATTTACATGAAATTTCCCTTCATTTCTGAAAATATAGGCATGTCGAAAAAATACTCGTATAGCACTATCATTTGCGTAGAATCCGAATACACAAAGGGTCTGGAACCGATCAGGCCGAATGTGCACTAAACGTAGATACATTTTTGTATAGGAAGGTATTGATTGGGCTAAAGCTGTCAGTGACCCTCTGTTCGGGAATTTGGAGCATAAAAATTGCTTATAGCATAGGCTTAAACTCCTACGCGCAGATTTAGGGGACGACCATTTGATTTTCAAAGGGGGGGGGCTTGGGCGATTTTGTAAATAAATGATTTAATCTTGTTGCAAGTGAAAATAAATATTCTAATCCTACTTCTCATGATAATAAATAATTTAATTTTGATTTGAGGAATATTTTTTTCCAAATGGAAATAAATAATCTGAGGTGACATTGGTGAAAATAAATAATTTGTTCGAGATTTTCATGAAAATAAATAAATTTTCTGGGTAAAATCGCCCAAGCCCTCCCCTGAAAATCAAATGGTCGTCCCCTTAGAACTGTATATGCGAGAGAAAAGTATTGGGGAGGGGCAAGGAAAAATGTAAAATTTTGACGTCTTCTGAAATAATTACACATGCAATATCAATATAATTAGATGTTATCACTTCAATAGTCTTAAATTCAATATTGGATATCATCTTTCGCATGCAAGACGGGTCTTATACATTTAGAAGGACGTTGCAAAAGGTGAAGCCGTTATAATGGATGTGATAAAACAGTCTCAGATTGCATAAATGAAGTAACATGACTTAAAATAAATTGACAAAATATACACAGGTATATTTATTGGATCCTACATACAGAAAAAAAGAGGAACGCGCAACAATTTTTGCATATTGTTCAATCAATACGGCGTCATTTCTATAATTCTTCGAGCAGAACATATGGCATAAAAGTTCACATTGGTCAAACAAAGAGTAGGTCTTCGTCATTCATCAGTGTCATCCTGGTTTGCCCACTTTTAATTACAGGCATAAATAAACATAGAGGGTTATGTTGTTTTAACAATTAAAGTTTGTTTCTAACTTGTAGTAAATTATTTATACTTGTATTTTAACTGACTTTTACCTGTAAAATCTTGTAAAAATATGCTTTATTTTGATATACTTAATGAAAAAGTTATGCTTTTTTTTTACAATTTACCAAAATATAATTGTTAAATTTTAATGAAATTTAACATTTAAACAAAATATGATTGTTTTAATTGATACATTTATGCCAGATGATGAATTATCATGATTCAATTCAAATGGCATTAAGATTTTGATTTATTTCTTGGAATTGTGTAAGCCTATATATACCACTAATTCTATCTATCAACAAATCATAGCTTACATAGCTACAGCATAGCAAAATATTTAATTCAAACAGTTGCTAAATTTCTGAAATCTCAGAATCTTGGAATTCATTTTTGCACCCCAGAGGTTGAGTTCAGATACATTTAAGAAATGGCGAGGTCATATATCCCATTTTAGGTAAATTTCATGACTAAATCTCTCTCTCTCTCTTTCTCTCACTGTGTTTTTGTGTTGTTTAGTTGTATATGCAAATATATACATATATTATGATTATACCTTTTTTCAAATCTGCGAAAATTTATCTTTCAATACGGCACAAGTGGATATTTTTTAAATATACTGAATAGAAGAAGTCAGTATACTGCATGAAGCCTTGCATTTCTCCATATATAGACTGTGCATGAGGTTTTGTGGGCTATCTGTATTTTGTCCTGCCGGACTACCCCCACATCACATCAATATTGCATCTCCTGTTCACCACCTGAGACATGTAGACAAACCCACCTTGAAGCCAATCCCTGTGTTGGGAAGCAGTAATAAAGTGGCCATAACTATACATTGCAGGGTAAACAGCCACTCTGTAGATTGCAATAGTATGAAATATATGCCCTTTTCCTGATAAGCTAATACCGGTACATTGTATACACCTTTACTCACACTTCTACATTATTATATCTCTTAAACCTACACAGAGCTTGCTCTAAATTATAATTTTTTTTTAATTTACTTACTAGATAAAGCCAAACAAATTTACATAGTTATTGGACAAATAACTAACTTTAGTTCCAGCATATTTCATTATTAAATTCAAAATATAGATATATCATAAAGCTTTCAAATTTGTTGATTTTCTTTTTAATACCAAAATTATTAAAATTGACTAAAAAATATATATTAAAAATGTATTACCCCCAGTCATTCCCGAAAACATTTATGTAACATGGTTTTATTTATTTTGCTTACTTAAGCAAATAAAATTTAAAAAAAATGAGTGTCTAATGTAAGTGAAAATATACATAGAAACATAAACATATATTAAGAGACAGACTATACATTTTTATGGTCATTTAACCCTTTGTCTTTTTTGTTTTTCTAACTAATTGATAATTGGGGTAATTAAAAGTGGGCAAACCAGGACTAAATCTCTTCATCTAATCATTTCCCGTGAAAACTATGGAAGCTGCCATGAATTAAAATTGCTATCAATTGCAAACTTCTCCACCGACATTTTCTTTATGTAGATATGCTAAATTTTCGTGCATCGAAATAAAGTTTTAGATTCAATAGGTGTTTAAGGCAAACGAGATAATGTACGTAAAACTGAGAATGACGTTCACAGAAAGGAAATATTCGTGAAATTTAAAAATGAACTGCCGAATCATGCTAAGTTATCGCAGACCTTCTGTAATACCCTTTACAGTAATACCCTTTTGTAACCTCTGAGAAATATTCAACGCTTTTGCAAAATAATAGACGAATCGAGTGCACCTTACAATACTCGATTGATCTCTACATGTACGTGTGAAAAAATTCGCGGAGAATACATCTAGATAATTAGAAAAAAATGTCAAGCTCTTGATTATCAAGCACATACAAATTAAACAGGATGGTGTGATTGACTGAGTAAGCCCAAAATACAAATAATTCATTCTAACAAAATATGTGAATTGATAGATCCCTTATCGTATGATATGTGTGTTTCCCATGATAAGTTGTTACGTTCGTATGATTCGTCAGATATCCGGTTACCTCTAATGAAAGTTGTTGACCTCATCCAAGATGGCCGGCAGAGGGCTCTTAGTTTAACATTGGACCCTATGGGAAAACACGTGCAAAGATCTTCTCCTCAGAGACTACTTGGTCAATTGGGACCATACTTGGTCACAACTGTCCTTACTTTGTCTCCTTTGAAAAATGTGTCCGGCAAGTTCCCATCAGATCCAAGATGTCCGGCAGCAGACAACATAGTTCAACATTGTACCCTATGGGAAAACACATTCAAAGATCTTCTTCTCTGAGACTACTTGGTCAATTGGAACCATACTTGGTCACAACTGCCCTTAGTTGGTCCCCTTTGAAAAATGTGTCCGGCAAGTTCCAATTAGATCCAAGATGGTCACCAGCGGACAACATGTTCAACATTGGACCATATGGGAAAACACATTCAAAGACCTCTCCTCTGAGACTTCTTGTCCAATCGAAACCATACTTCATCACAGCTGTCCTTATAGTTGGTCCCCTTTAAAAATGTGTCCGGCAAATCCCCATCAGATCCTAGATACCCACTAGCATGGAACTTAGTTTAACACATTCAAATATCATCTCTACTGACACAGTGAGCCATATTACACCAGGTTTATTATCATACTAGATAATGAAACCCTTTATCATTGAGGTTATTGTCTATGCTAGATTTGGACCAGTTGAGCTATAAGCTCTTGAGAGCCTCTTGTTTTAAACAGGTGGCACAGTGGTCAAGAAATCGAAAAACGTTACCTTACAACGAACATCCAGATCAGGTATATAAAATATTTATGATACCTATGTAAGATTTAAACTTTGCACCAGCTCATTTTTCGTCAATTTTACCCTTCCATCAATGTGGTCTAATGAAAAAAGAAGAACAAAGACAATTATTTGCTTATACTTCTGGGTGAATGACTTGCTAAATATACCTGGCAGGATTTTTGCAAGGTCTGCACCATCACCTGACTTTACTTCAGGTGGAATTTGGTACAGACCTGCCTCTGGCATTTTGAATACCCCCCTTTCATAAAGTCCCCCAACAAAATTTCGACCCATTCATATAGAAAATTTCAAAAGTAACCAACCAAACGTGTACTTGGAGTAAGAAAATTAATTCCACAGCAGGTATGTTATAAACATCAAATAATGAAAATACTTGATAATTACAGCAACCAGTAGAGATTCTGGCCATTTGTGTTTAATTTACGACCCATTGACATACATGATGTAAAAAAATTACTATCCATTCATATAGTTTATGTGTTATGCTCATTATTGGTAAATTGCATATTTTTTTAGGATGAAGACACTGATAAACCCTAATTGTACTGGGTACCAAAATTTCACAAAACAACAGTACATCTGCCAAATGTTATACAAAAATTATTTCTTAGAAGTAAATTTCCGTCTTATCAGCTGTAACTGGACCCTCAAAATATTGTGATACTTGCTTGTCAAGAAGCGGTGTAAATGAAATGTGGATATTGAAAAATTCCAAAAATATACTGGACATTTTAACTCGAGATCGTTATCACACTGTAGCAGTATTAATTCTTTTTATTTTATCGCACTTTTAATATCATTTCTCTTGAACAACTGAAATCTCGCCTGAAAATTCACTCCATATAAGTTCTTTACGTAAGAACAGTGAACGCAGCTATAAGTACATTTTTATAGGTAGAGTACAAGAATACTTTGTTTTCATCTCTGATCTTTGAAACTTCATAGAATGTTTTAATATGTATTGGTGATATGCACCTGGCTTTATGAAAATTTTCTTATTTTTCTGGACTTTGCAACTTTGGGCATTTTCAACAAAGGGTACCAATTTCGGGAAATTAACTCCTACAGTTTTCTACCAGATCTTTGAAACTTCACAGAATGTTTCTTAATATATTCACAGTAACTTCGGTATTTTGTTATTTATATTATTTTTAAATTATATTAAATCTCCACAAAATATTCGTTGATATTGTTGTTCTGTTAGTCCTTTAGAATATTCCTTGTATATCTGAAGTTCGTTTCACCTGCCATTCTTAAACTTTAAATTTTGGTATTTGGTTTTCATTTTGATCTGTAATGTCAATTATTTTTTATTAACATATTGTAGTGTTTCCAGATTTGTCTATATTTTGTTTCGTTCTTCTTTTGTATATTTATACTGGTTTCCTTTGTGCCTAACTCTTTTGTTTCATCTTACCCGGTTATGCAAATGATCTAAAACCAAAGATAAATTTAATTCTGGTATATTGAATACAATTCAAATTTTAAATTAAATTAAGCTTAAAGTTTGCAATTTTATCAGTTATGTTTGTTCCATCGAGTTTTACCACTGTCAGTACTGGTGAAGAAAGTTCAAGCTTTCACGCTGTACGCCTTTATAATATATTGAAATACAGAGCAATTTTTTTTAATAAATCGACAAGCGATTACTGAAAAAAAAGGACAAAGACGGAAATGTGGAAAATGGAAATTTTTGGAAAAATAGTTTAATGATACAACAGAATTAAAAATGTCAAGAAAAACAATGGAAAAGAATAAAATTGATTGCAAATTTCTTATATTTCAACTTTATTGATTAACACTGTATTCGTTTAATACATATGAAATAACGAAATATAAGGATTGTCTTGTTAACATGGAAACAGTGACTGTCACATTAATACTTCTTATAAGTGTAAAGAGAACTGAGAAAAGTAAAGATTTTGATAATTACTCTTCAAATTTTACTCAAACAATGATATTTTATAATTATCCTTTATATTAACTTTTCTTATAAGTGTGAAGTAAACAGATATTGATTATCACTCTTCAAAATTTTACTAAAACAATAATAATATTTATAATTATTATTTATATAAACACTTCTTATAAGTGTGAAGAAGATTAAGGATAGTAAACATATTTTGATTATCACTCTTCAAAATTATAACAAAACAATAATATTTTCCGAATAATAAGCCTCCTCTATCAAACTATTAATAAAATGTCCTTTTACAATTCCACAAGGCGATACTTTTCTTGTTTCAACACCGAGACATTTGTTTTCAGTGTGTTCCGCTTTAACTCATGCTGTTACTGAAGCCGCCCATTTAAGTGATTTCATCATCGAAGTCAACTATCAATTTCTCGTTATTATGATAGCAAAGCTACAGAGGTGAATACTGTTGCCCTGTTAATGGTTAAAAATGACCTATTTATATATAGACATGGTAACATGATAATTAGGAAACAATGTAGGATAAAATACTCCTCATAAATGCAAGATGATAGCCACTTCAGATCTTTGTTTAGCATTGATCCCTTGGCAAAATGTTGCTAAGTGCTAATTTTGAAAAAAAAAATCATTTTATATATCAAGTTCATATTAACTAAGCATAGTAACATGATGATCATCAACCAAATTTTGCATATCTATACCTATACAAATCCAAAATGGCTGCAACTGGGGAATAGTTTAACATGGGACTCTATAGGAAATGTTGTGGATTTTTAATTCATGAAAACTGTATCTGACGTCAAATTGATTGTAACTATCTATTGTAACATGATGGTCATTAAAACAAATGTATGAATCTAGTACTCTTCATAGATCCAAGATAATTGCAACTGCTTATCGTAGTTTAACATTGCACCATATTGAAAAATGTTCTAAACTGCTAATTCTTGCAATCCTCTCATATATCAGTCACCTTGATATTAATTAGGAATGGTAACATTGTGATCAACTACCAAATTTTGCATATCTATACCAATTCAAGACATGCCTGCCACATAATTTTTCGGGCGCATCACATTTGGGCAAACTCTTAAGCGTTGCAATGTCATGTTTGGGCAAATAAAATAGTAAAGTTTGGGCAAATCATATTTTGTTTACCTGAGTCTATCATACTTGTAATTACAGGTAAGAATAGATAAATTAATCATTGTCTTTCTTATACTGTTATATCTTAGCAATCCACAGTCTATGTACGATGTTTCTGAAGCCTTTTCCGTAAATGGTTTAAATGTTCAATCGAAAAAGGAGAAGAACTTTCTTCAAATGAATGATTTTGAAAATAGTATTGTAATTTTCTCAACAGCCACAAACTTGAATTTCTTATGTTCTGACATATCTGATATTTTTATGGATGGTACATTCCTTGCTATATTGTTTATCGCCAGAAAATCGGAATTTCTATACACGATTATGTGGTCGAATATTATTGAAATGTGTTCAAAGTTGAGAAAGCAAATTTTGTGCAGGAATTTACATTTAGAATTTTAGATTTTGAATGGACTGTTCATAAAATTATTTTGGAAACTGCACCAGAAAAGAATTTGTTAAAAGTGTTACCTACAGGTACAGAACTTCCATACGATGATGATACTAGCTTCTTCAAATGTACATAGTTGTATAGTTTGAGAGATATTAGTTAAATTGTAGTGCTTTAAAGTCGATCATAGTGCATTTAATTGGATCTGTGTAACATATTAAAAGACTTATCCTGTCAAAATCCTATTTATGAAAATATATTCTTTTTTGCCCAAACGTTGCATTTTATACATAAGAATAGGCCAGGTAAGAAAAATATTTTTTGCACATAGGTAACATTTTTTATTTGCCCAAATGCATACATTTTTAAGCCAAATGTAATGCCGATTTGCCAAAATGTAAAGCAGCCATTCTTTTCAATCCCGGACTCATGTGATGTCCTTGTTTCTTGGTGTTACCGATGTTGCCGTTTTTTTTTTGACTGATAATTTGATTCTCGGTTCCCACTCACTTTACTTTACATGGGACCCTTATGATGGTAAATTTTGAAATTGCTATTTCTCGGAAACCATTTCTAATGTCACCTCCAAGATTGTATATATAGGAACCAATCAGAAATCAAAAATGGTTGCCACCGGGAGCAAAGTTTTACATGGAACTCTAAGAGAAAATGTTCTAAATTGTTTATTCTGGAAAACTTTTTCATACCTCAAATTGATATTTACTAGGCATTTTAACATGAACGTTATTTACCAGATGACAGACGTTACTACCATAAAATGGCAGTAGAATACCGAACGAATAAAGGATTTGTTATTACAAGTAAACAAACATGGCAAAAACGAGCATACAGGAAAATAATTATGTAAGACAGGTGCAAAACGCAGAAATAAAACACAACATTCAAAACCAAGACACCAACAGTGTCAACTTCCATGAAACTGCGAATGACATCAGATACTCCGAAAGGATAAACATCTCTTTCTCTATTAGCAACACCCGTCATACGGTCATTAAGTCAATCTAGGATAAAGTCAAAATCAGTATTATAGTCAAATCCGGTAAAAAGTGAACCTAGCGGAGAATGCCCGTTTCCATTTGGGACTACGACATGTCTTATCTGTTATGGTGACGGCCATAATTTTATTTAGACTTTTCCTTGAATTTCCTTGACTTAGCAGCTTTTAAATTAGCGTTTTTGCTCTATTAAAAAAATCACTGTACAAACTATATGCTCGACAGTAACGAATCAACTGCAAAATATGCAGGAAATAGGCTGGAGAGGAAGGTATATTGACTGTCACCTCAGATGTATCCTTACACCCTGTATGAAATCGGATTTGACCAGTGGACACCAAGTGAGCAATACATGTAAGCCTGTGCTCCTTTTTTATAATCTTCAGTTTTCGAGTTGTCTTGTTGGCATGAAAGCAATGGTTGTCATATTAACACTTCAGATAATTGAGAAAAAGACAAACACTAGGAAACCGACTTTTAGTAGTGCCTGTTATGTGAACAGCGATTTTGTTAAAAGAGGGGCAAATGTCCATATAAACTACTCTTACAAATATTATTTCAGAAGCTTTAGCTTCATTCCGTGTATGGAACTCGTTGGATGTCCTTGGTACAGGAATTGGCCTCCCGTTTCGATATTTTTGGTAATGAGTACTTCTTTTTACTAATTTTTGATAAGGGCTTTCCATATTATTTAATTTTAATGCTGCTGATGGGGGGGGGGGGGGGGGGNNNNGAAAGACGTTTATAGCATAAAAAATTTACTGTTTATCTTGCAACTTAGGTATTTTTGTAATTAGCAGGTCGTTTCAGCGTTTATTAAGCACAAATGAGAATAGATATATATTCGTAACTTAGCACTGACTATGTCTTAACTTAAGACTGTCCGTTTTCAGTGTGCCACGTGTCACGTGATGAGACCGTGCTTACCCTTTTGGAGCTCCAAAAGTTACCTTCAGTTTTTCTTGTAGTGGTTCACACTACTAGTGCTGTTGTGTTATTTTTTAGTGCAAAAATACATAAAACCTGAAATGGATGAGCTTTTCAGACAGCTGGTGATTAGGCCGTGTCTGTTTTTTTCTTTGTTTTGCGTCAACTCATTTTCTGAAAACCTACCAGCCAGCAAGGAAAAAAAACACACACAGAAAAAAAAACACAATATTTTGTGCACATTTTAAAGATTTTCCCAAATGTGTGCATATAAAACAAATATATCAAAGACTGCTTAAAGAACCTAAGGGGTAGCCTTTGGTTCATGCTTTAGTTCTTTTGTGAGGTTGTCTTTTTGACATACTCCTCAAGACAAAATAAATGGATATTGAGATAATGAAGCATTTGTCATATAGCCTGCTGTTTTTTTGTGGGAACAAGATTTCACAAGATAGTATGTATTCTCTGTGTGTAACATAACGAGCTTATTATGAAAACATCACATATAGAGTGGCAGGGTACAACTCCTCATACTGAAAGTGGCAGGGTACAACTCCTCATACTGAAAGCTTCAAGACCAAATGTCAATTCGTTATATACTTAATTAAAAAAAAAGTTTTGAAAATGTCCATTTACACCACAATGAAAAAAGCAGTAGTTAGTAAGCAGGAAGTGGATAAGTGAAGTACATGACTCCAGCATTGTGAATCGGAAGTGTTTAAAGCACCATTGAGTTTCAAACTACACATTTAATCGCTAGGAGCAGAGTTCAGGAGTAAGGACGCACAGACGGATTGACTGACAAGAGTTAACCTGTATTACCCCTTACATGTACCTTCGAAACCCAGTTATAAAAATTAAATCTGACAACTATTGACAAAATTTTGCAAGTTAATGTATAGTACATGTAGAATTATATAGTGTCCGCCATGAAGTACTGTCCAGCCTCATTATTGGATGGAGTGATTACTGTCAGTCTCTAGTGATAATTGTTTTCAATACAAATTTACCCTACCAGTCCACCATTTCACATGACACTCTTTTGGCTTACATTCATTCATCAGAATTAGCACCAAATTTCTTGGATACATTAGAGATACTTTGCTATTCATTAAGACATCAAAATGTTTTTTGATGTGTAAACTATTCACTTTTTCATTGGTTCTCATAGGGAACAAAAGATATAAAATTAATACCGTCAATGGCGATACTTGATTTTCTTACCCCCTTTTGTGGGAGACAATACATTTATTAAATAAGAGTTTAACTGGTATTGTTATAACATCTCTATACATTATGTTCAAGTCCACGAGTTCTCTATTTGGCTTTACGCGCACAAATAATATATAGACTGTCGGTAATTTGATGGGCAAAAAAGGGGAAAGGGTCTGGTATTACATTTTTATCCTTTGACAGGGAAACATACACTAATTCCGGCGATACTTCCAATAATTTATGCTCTTTTTGCGCTCATAAGTTTTAAGTTTTCCGCTAAATGTGTTTTCTTTTCTTCGGTCAATATTTTGTAGGGGAAAGGAACTATTTGCGGTATAGTGTGATCTCCGGTATATTAAAATTTCGAATTTTTGACAAAACGAAAAAAAAAACTTTTGTGTTTGTTTTCGCCACAAAACCGGAAAAAACCTAACCGCACTCGGACGTAAAACAGAGAAAAACACAACTTTGGCCTTACCTGGAAAATCCAAACCAAAGCGCAGTAACTCTTGGCAATCACCTATATGCTGAACATTGACAACTGTCGTAAGGAGTTTTATTTGATCTGTTAAACTTTAAAAGGTAATATCAAACTTTTATCGTTGGTTTAAATTAAAGATGACTACTTGAAAATAATGAGTACCGTTAACCCCAGTTGTTTCTTGTTTTAATCAAGTAAATCTGAAATAAGAAATAAGTATGTCCTTGTAAAATCCTTTCGGAATGATTAATATTGTGGGTTGTATATCCTAGAGTTGTATTTTATTGTTGTTTTGTATTTGATTTCTTTCTTTAAAAAATCCTTATGGACTGATGATTTTTTTTGTATCCTACGGATTTACACAGAGAATATTCAGCTATAAAATAAAAAAGAAATAGGTTATGTTTACTGTAAAGGGTTTTTTGGTCCTGTTTCCATTCGATATTATTTGGATTAATTGTACCAGATATATTTGTAGTCAATGTAATAACCTCAAAAAGTGCCTAAACAGTTCTAAAACATCACAATAAATTAAGTACATTCATATCGAACGACGGTAACCTGGCGGTTACTCTAGAACAGGCCCCTTTTTGAGACCATCTTAATTCTTTAAAATCTTCTCATGTTGTTTAAGTATTGCCTCAAATTCATGACAAAAATGTATTTTCAGAGACTTTGTCTCCTGTGCATTTACTCCATATATTGATATTGCTTATCAAAAATGATATAAAAGTGAGAAAATATCAAAACTATTCATCTAAACCATACAAATGGTTTAATTTGCGTGCCAAAAGTTAAAACTTTTAATTTTTCAAGGACAAATATTTTGGGGAGGGTTCTCTGTAATTACATACTTCATGTAAAAATGGCATATAATTAAACAACAGTGAAAGAAACGCAGTATATGCACATGAAACAAAGTCTCTACAAATACATGTACATGGTAAAACAAAGCAATGGAATGACACTTTCATTTTAGTTCTTCGCCTTGAAGTAACGACCATTAGGCCTCCAACAAAGAGCAAACACATATACCTCGTTGTAAATTTAAGGTAGATCGACACTAATACACTGCGAATTGCGTAACACGAGTCGGATGCGGAATTGACTTGATTTTCAAGCCGGAATATTCCTGTATTGGCCTATTCATTGTGACGTCATAATAGATTGACATACACTGTCCCGCGAATTAGCTCCCTTTTCCCGTACATAATTTTATTGTCTATTTCGTAAACTATATAAAATATCTCTCTTAATTGAACGGTGACATATAGATTTTTTCAGCTGAAGGGTTTATCTGATATTTATTTTATATGAAAGAAAAACAATAAGCATGTTCTCACAGTTCCCTATATACTAGTATTCTTTGTAGATATTGCTGAAAAAGACTGAATTTGGCATGATTTTCAAAGCCAGATAACAGGAAAAGATGATCGGTGACATGTCATTTTTCTTTTATTTTTGGAACATATAGGTTAAGACCTACAAAATATCTTAAAAGAAAAAAAATTCTGTCTGATATTTTTATCAGAATCGAACTACCTTAAGACGACACCTATCATCGGTTCTAACGCAATTTATTCCTAAATTTCCGACAACGCTACATTTATATTCATTTTCGATGTGAGATTTTCTATAAACATAATATTATCTGGAAAACTGATCACCCAGCTGACCATCTTCGATCGATAACAGCTCACAAATTAAGACACATCCGTGAGTAACCATTTCAGGTTTCGTCAACATTCCATGGAAGACATGAGCGTTACAGTCCTTACTCCGGTTGACAGTTCATGACAACAACGACAACAGTCAGAACAACAAATTATATTCACTCTAGGAACCCCAAACCCCAAAGGTATTAATATAAAAACTAGTAATATA
The DNA here is from genome assembly GCA_002080025.1 of Modiolus philippinarum. Lineage (NCBI taxonomy): Eukaryota > Metazoa > Mollusca > Bivalvia > Mytilida > Modiolidae > Modiolus > Modiolus philippinarum. Next base: position 27,638 of record MJUU01033684.1, on the reverse strand, counting down.
CAATCCTTTGACTGGTATTTTTTATTATAACTGTGAATTTGTTTTATTAGTTAAATATATGATTTTATATAAGTCTTTAAATTTTTATTTTTGGTCCCGTATAGAAGGCTTAATGTCCTGTCCCTACACATTTTTCACATTTGTTAATTCACCCCACTTTTGTCTTTGCTTTGTACGGGGAAGGTTACACTTAACATTTTCTTTGTTTTGCTCGGTCCTCTGAAGAAAGCAAAGTCGACTATCTAGGCCTATCCACAATTCTATCATTTATTTTACATTTATATTTTTACATTTGATATAATATGTACAAATACTTTTACCTTTTATCGCAGTACGACCAGACCTTTACTTGTTCGTTTGTTTATGCTTACACGAACACTCTTCATTTTAATCGAACAAAGGTTTCGTCTATAACTATACATATGTAAAATCTTAAGTAGTCAGAATAACACATTGAAATTACAAAAATTAAAATGCAAAAATTTTATAATATGAGAACAAGACATAACTGAAATAAAGAGAGCATGAAGAAGCTTTTTACAGACTTTGAACTTCAGTCTTAAATATTCAATGAAAGGACATGGAACAGGAAGTGTGTTTTTGATACAAAAACGATTGTCTCCCCCAATACATATCTTCCTGGAGATGATTTGTGTCTTTATATGTTGCCAGTGCATTTGAATATTACTAAATTCGGTTAAAATCCAATGAAAGGTGTGAGAGAATTAGCTTCCACAAAGTAAATTTAGCGAAATTCTTTGTCAAAAAGGGACACAACTCCATCAAACATTGGTCAATCAATTCGGCCACACAATATTGACAACTAGACATGATGGTCAACAATCCTATAAAGGTTGGTCGAAATCCGATTGACAATGTAAGAGAATTAGCGTCCACAAACTATTTGACGGACGGACGGACAGAGGGACGACAGACGAGGAAATAAAAGCAATATGTCTCGCCCCCCCCCCTTTGAGAGGGGGACACATAATAAATACCTATTGGAAAAAGCCTCTACAAATACATTGTTCATGTAAAGCCAAGCATTGGAGCAACGTTTTTATAAGTATCCACTATATGCCATGCATTTTATATTGACATCATAACTGACAACTTTATCTCGGTAAAATTTGAACATCTAAAAAATTGCGTTTTATTGTTTTGAAACACCAAAATCAGTCATCTGTTCCACAAAATTAAGTTTTTTTTTATAATTCTTTTCGTTTAACAGTATAGTTAACATGAAGAATATTGTTTTTAAAAAGGTTAGGAAACATCTGCAATGATAAAAAATACACAGGACTTCACATTCCACACTGCACAAAAAAAAACAAATAAAAGACAAAGGACAAAGGTAAACAACGATAGGAAGTTGGGACAGACGGACAAGCGATGCAATGTCTTTGTCGTCGGAGTAAAAGGAATTTAAGACAGACAGACAAGCGATGCAATGACTTTGTCGATGGAGTAACAGGAAGTTGGGACAGGCGGACAATCGATTCAATGTCTTTGTCGATGGAGTACAGGAAGTAGGAACAGCCGGACAAGCGATGCAATGTCTTTGTCGATGGAGTAACAGGAAGTTGGGAAAGCAGGACAAGCGGTTCAATGTCTTTGTCGATGGAGCAACAGGAATTTGGGACAGCCGGACAAGCGATGCAATGACTTTGTCGATGGAGTAACAGGAAGTTGGGACAGGCGGACAAGCGATGCAATGTCTTTGTCAATGGAGTAACAAGGAGACAAACGATGCAATCTCTTTGTCGATGGAGTAACAGGAAGTTTGGACAGACGGACAAGCGATGCAATGTCTTTGTCGATGGAGTAACAGGAGGTTGGGACAGGCGGACAAGCGATTCAGTGTATTTGTCGATGGAGTAACAATAAGACCCAGAAAGACTCCATACAGGAGGATTATGATATCAAAAAATTTTGTTCCGTGTACGCAGTTCAAATACAAAATTTGTCTGATTTGCAATGTAATAATAAACCTTTTTTTTTTAAGAAATTTATGACTATTGAAACAATAACAAATTTTTGAATATTTTGCGCTCAGTCATCTTAAAATTTACATGCAAACTGCACAAAAACATATTATATATGCATATACATTGATGCACGCACTTTAAATTACATGATCACATTCTAAATAATATATACAGCTAAAGGCAAGGTTAAATTATCATATTATCATCCTCCCGGCTGTGCAAATAAGTTTTTACAACCATTGAAAATCTGAAAATCCATCTTAAAATATAATAATTTCACACTTAAGGGTGATCATATAGTCGTTTTTCTCTGCAGTGTCAAAAATGATGGGAGTGCTATAGTAAACTCATCTCCACTTGACTTTTTAACACTCCTTTTCCAAATTCTCCTAAGTTTATTGCATGAAGGTTAACGACCCTTCAGCAATCTATCAGTTGTATCTTGCCCACAATTCTAGGGTGTAATCGAATGAAAATAATTGACATACCTAAACACGTACAACTGCAATTCCAGTATCCCTTTTATGGTGGCTGCACATGTCCGTCCTTCCAATCAAAATTATAACATTCTTTGTGGTATCGATGTACAGATACTGCCAAAATTCCTTTTTCCCTCCTCATCTTACATTTGTAATCAACAGCTTTCGTAGCTCTCGATACTTTGTATTATTTTTGTACTTTTTGGTCTTTGTAAATAGGTATTGTTTGACTGTATTTTGAATTCTTGACTGTGTTTTGATAAAGAACCGGATAGGTTTTGACTGAATTTTTAACTTCTGATTGTGATTTGATAAAGAACCGGATAGGTTTCGAAATATAAATAGTATTTATACTCGTGCTTTTGTACAAACTGAAAGCCCTTTACTTCAATTATATAATTTATAAGATATTAAATATTTTTGGTTGAAAAGAAAACGGTCGCAAGTAAGTGGCATAAAGTGATTAATTCTTCACCGCATTTCTAAAAAAGTAAAAGTCATCCATGTTTTAGGGTAAAATTTGTGTACTTGGAATCAAATCATTTTTCAAAAAGGATACCAGACATTTTTTTTTATATAATGACCACTCTATATTAAATCGGTAGAAAATGTAGATGTAAGGTGGCCGCAAGTTTATCATTGTTTCAATACAGAAATACTTAAAAATATGACGATATACAGGTAAATCTGCCTAACGACAGACAATGCAAAAAATTAGTATGTTTAGAAGTCCGTCAGGAGCACCCGATGTCACTCTCAGTTTCACTGGAGTTCACACTATGAGTGCTTTTGTTTTGAATGTGTGAGTGCCTTTGTTTTGAATGTTGTGATTTCTATTTCTGTGCTTTGTATCTGTCTAACGTCATTGTTTTCTGTGTCTAACGTCACTGTTTTCTGTGTCTGACGTCATTGTTTTCTGTGTTCTCGTTTTGGCCATGTCTTTGGTATTCTACTGCCGTTGTTTTTTTAGCTATATAAGTCCACGACAACATGTACTATGCTTAAGAATTGAATGCATTATTTTGTAGTTTCATTTGGGATATGAAAGGGTTGGCCGAAGCACATTTTTAATGAAGCGCGGTATCGCTTCATGTTGAAAATGTGCGCCCGGTCAACCCTTTCATAGTATCTATGAAACTTCAAAATAATGCATTCAATTCTTATAATTACATTTTAAACCCGAAATATCAAAAAACAAATTTATTTACAGGGAAGTACATCATGTACATTGGGATTCTCTTTTTACAAATTCATCCGCCACGTAAACACGTGGTCAAATGTGTTTCATTGGACTTGCAACTTCACATTGATATGCCACGTGATCGATGTTCACCTATCAAACTGACGGAATTCAAATGAATATTCATGAAATGTAATTATTAAGTCTTTGACTGCATAGGTCAATGGTTATTTAAGCGTGCAAATATTTATTTTTTATTTTTTTTTGTCAAACGCAACGAAATTGGATTATGAGAATTGCTTCCATGAGCAGCTTGGAACAAGACAATGATTGTCGTTTTTCTTATCGAACACAAAATTATCTTATGAACCTTGAAGCTTAAATTGCTCGGTGGAACCAACTGTCTTTCGATAAACATGTTGTATATCGTAATGCAGTTGTGTGGTAAACCTTTCCGCTTGTCATGCAACAGATAAGTGAATTAATTTTATGTTTAACGTCAACCTTAGACCCCAAAACCTAAGCTGGAGGGAGGAAGAAAACAAACAAACAAAAATTTCAAACAAAAAATGCAGTTACCTTTACAAGTTTAAATGCATATGTATGCTTCAGTGCGTAGTGTGACAGTATTTTACCAGCAGACTAGGCTCCTTGAGCTAGCCGGCAGTTTAGCGGCGAGCACTCTTTGACCCATCTTTCAAAATTACGTTTTGTCCCCCCATTTTTCTTTTCTAGATTGTGGACATGGAGTTAGTAGTTTACCTGTATGGGTTATATTCGTATGTTTATTCTACGATAGGGAAACGGGACGGAGAAAGGGGAGGTTTGGGTACCCATAAACCGGTTTAACCCTACCGCTGGCTTTTGCTAGTGCCGGTACCAAGTCCGGCTGTCCCGAGTTCCTATCTTTGTTTATGTTTGTCTTTTGTATTTTTATTGTGGGTTTTTTTCTTGTGCAGTTTCTATTTACTTTCTGGCATGTGGCTATGTTTTTCGGCCATTGTAGGTGTTTCCTGTTATCTTTTTTATTCCATTTCAGAATAGATTTTACACTTTTTGACTGGCATTAAACTATTCATTTCACTTTCTTTTATCAATTCATTCTTTTATTAATTCCGAATCTGACTGCTAAACTAATAACAATTCCTAACCCCAACCACAAAATTTGGGACAATACAAAGTTTTTGTATGTTTTTTATTTTCAAATATTTTCAAAAATCTACTCGCGCGGATGACGTAAACATAGAATTAATTTAGGACGACCTTAGAACAACAGATCTTTCTCTTTGCCACTAAAGTTAGTTTTTCCTCTACCGGATTTGACTTCACTACTGGAGTTGACATGTTCAACACGGCGGGTGTCTTATAAGAAGCAGGAGATGCTTACTCTACCAGTGCACCTAATCTCACCCATGGTTTTTATTGGGTCCGTGTGGTTCATTTTTGTACATGTGCGTGTCTTCATTTTCTTTTCTGCGTCGTTCTCATGTTTTGTCTTTGTTTCTTTGTTTTTCCGACGTTGCCATTGTCCTTGGATTGTTCTTTTTAGTAAGTTCGTTTCTCACTTACTTTAAGAGACTTTCATTAAACAGAGACATGTTTATGTCGAGGAATAGATGTAAATTATATGTTATGTGTCTTTTTAACTAGGATATCATAAACATTATTGAGACTGTACTGTAATGAACCATGAAATTGGTCCTGCAAAATACTTTTCAGATACTAGAAATAATGTCCTTTAGCTCAACTGACCCAGAGGGTCAGTGTGAGCTATTGCTATCACTTTGCGTCCGTCGTCTGTCGTCCGGAGTCCGGCGTTGAATTTTCACATTTTGATCTGCTCCTCTGAAACCAGTAAAGCAAATTCAAACTTTACAGGAATGATGTATGGAAGGTTTACAAAGATTGCACATTTCGTTCCGATTCGATAAAAAACATGGCCGCCAGCGTGGATCTTAGTTTTAACATTGGACTCTAAGTGAAAAACATCATTTTCAACATCTGCTCAGAAACTATTGAAGCAAATTTAACTAAACTGTACTGGAATGGTGTGTTGAAGATCCTTTTCAAAAATTGCACATTTCGCTCCAATTCGACAAAAAACGTTGCTGCCAGCACGGAACATAGTTTAACATTGGCCCTATGTGAATTTCACATTTTGATCTTCTCCTCTGAAACCACAGAAGCAAATTCATCCAAACTTTACAGGAATGATGTATGGAAAGTCTTCCACAAATATTGCACATTTCGTTCCGATTCGATAAAAAACATGGCCGCCAGCGCGGAACATAGTTTTGCATTGGCCATTAGTGAATTTCACATTTTGATCTTCTCCTCTGAAACCACAGGAACAAACTCATCCAAACTTTACAGGAATGATGTATGGAAGGTCTTCCACAAATATTGCACATTTCGTTCCGATTCGATAAAAAAAACATGACCGCCAACGCGGATCTTAGTTTTAACATTGGACCCTATGTGAAAAAAACATCATTTTCAACATCTGCTCAGAAACTATTGAAGCAAATTTAACTTAACTGTACTGAAATTATGTATAAAAGGTCTTTTACAAAGATTGCACATTTTGTTCCGATTGGACAAAAAACATGGCCGCCAGCACGGAACATAGTTTAACATTGGCCCTATGGGAAATTCACATTTTTATCTTTTCCTCTGAAACCGCTGAAGCAAATTCATCCAAACTTAACAGGAATAATGTTTGGAAGGGCTTCCACAAAGATTGCACATTTCGTTCCGATTCGATAAAAAACATGGCCACCAGCACGGATCTTAGTTTTTACATTGGACCCTATGTGAAAAACATCATTTTCATCATCTGGTCAGAAACTATTGAAGCAATTTTAACTAAACTGTACTGGAATTATTTGTGGAAGGTCCTTTACAAAGATTGCACATTTCGTTCCGATTCGACAAAAAACATAGCTGCCAGCACGGAATATAGTTTTACAATGTCCCTTTGAGAATTTCACATTGCGATCTTCTCCTCTGAAACCACTGAAGCGAATTCAACCAAACTTCACAGGAATCATGTATGGAAGGTCCTTCACAAAGATTGCACATTTCGTTCCGATTAGATAAAAAACATGGTCGCCAGCGCGGATCTTAGTTTTAACATTGGACCCTATTGAAAAACATTATTTTCAACATCTGCTCAGAAACTATTGAAGCAAATTTGACTAAACTGTACTAGAATGGTGTGTGAGAGGTCCTTTGCAAAGATTGCACATTTCGTTCCGATTCGACAAAAAAAACATGGCTGCCAGCACGGAACAAAGTTTTACGTTGGCCCTATGGGAATTTCACATTTTGATCTTCTCCTCTGAAACCACTAAAGGAAATTCAACCAACAATTACAGGAATCAGCTATGGAGGGTCCTTCACAAAGATTGCACATTTCTTTCCGATTCGATAAAAAATATGGCCGCCAGCGTGGATCTTAGTTTTAACATTGGACCCTAAGTGAAAAACATCATTTTCAACATCTGCTCAGAAACTATTGAAGCAAATTTAACTAAACTGTACTGGAATGGTGTGTGGGAGGTCCTTTACAAAAATTGCACATTTCACTCCGATTCGACAAAAAATGTGGCTGCCAGCACAGAACATAGTTTAACATTGGCCCTATGTGAATTTTACATTTTGATCTTCTCCAGTGAAACCACAGAAGCAAATTCATCCAAACTTTACAGGAATGATGTATGGAATGTTTTCCACAAATATTGCACATTTCGTTCCGATTTGATAAAAAAACCTGGCCGCTAGCGCGGAACATAATTTTACATTGGCCCTTAATGAATTTCACATTTTGATCCTTTCCTCTGAAACCACAGAAGCAAATTCATCCAAACTTTACAGGAATGATGTATGGAAGGTCTTCCACAAATATTGCACATTTCGTTCCGATTCGATAAAAAACATGGCCGCCAACGCGGATCTTAGTTTTAACATAATACCCTAAGTGAAAAACATCATTTTCAGCATCTGCGCAGAAACTGTTCAAGCAACTTTAACCAAACTGTACTAGAATGATGTGTTGAAGGTCCTTTACAAAGATTGTACATTTCGTTCCGATTGGGCAAAACACATGGTCAACAGCACGGAACATAGTTTAACATTGGCCCTACGGGAAACTCACATTTTGATCTTCTTCCCTTAAAGCACTCAAGCAAATTCAACCAAACTTTACAGGAATGATGTATGGAAGGTCCTTCACAAAGATTGCACATTTTGTTCCAATTAGATAAAAAAAAACATGGCCGCCAGCGCGGATCTTAGTTTTAATAGTTAGTTTAAAAGCGAAATTTACCCTTTACATTTCTTTTCAATGTCTCTGATACGGTGTAAATTAATTTCAGACTAAGACCCCTTTCCACTTGAGGGGACAATTAAGGTGGTTGGGTAGTATTCCACCATTTTGATTTCATGTTTCATGCTTTGATAGGTATACATTTAGGTAAGAATTATACAAACTTTTTACAATTTGGGCAAATTTGTACAATATTTTTGCTTAAAACACAAATAATGGGACCTTTCTCTTAGTCAAGCATTCATTTCAGACGAAATATTCAGAATAGTATTTGTACTGTAAATTTTTTTGAAATTAAAATTCAAACAAGGGATGTAATTTCAAAAAATATTTCACAAAGAAATCACTTTGATTTTGATTGTGTGAAATAATTACATAATAAGGTCCGTGGCCCCATTTTTCTTTTTTGTTTTTAGAAAGTTCAATACATGGGCTAGCAATGCATAAAATCACAGTAGGTAACGTCGTCCTGCGAGGACATGATTTTCTACGATAAATTGTCCTGCTCTTCTACGATTGTCCCGGATTCAATACGAATAATATTGAAAAAATGTAAACATGCAGACGCTTTCATCATAGCTCTTAAGATAGGTTGCTTTCCTTAAATTGGAATAGTAAATCTTAGATAGTTATCATATAGCATACTACACGCTTTTAATCTCTCAAATTCATGAACGCGTGTTTGAAATATAAACAAAATTCCAATTTCATTAAAAATACAATTTTCTTTATAATTAAAGCACAAATTTTCAAGTAAAACCACTGACAGTATCGACACTTCAAATACATCGAATGCCGACAAGAGAACAGCGACATGAATTGTTCTGGAAGACCGTAATTCCTGATTTTCAATTTTAATGTGTCCTGACTTTTACCCGAATTGACCTGGCTTTTATGCGATTGGTCCCGGAATTTAAACGATGCAAATTAGATTAAATAATAAAGTTACTCCCGTTTATTACATCCCACATC